>OMNZ01018923.1:0-16924 GCA_900303255.1 Lesueurigobius sanzi | reverse complement strand
GGGGGGGGGGGGGGGTCTAGATTTCTGCACAAAGCTAAACATAAAACATTACAGGATCCTGATAATCGGTGATACACGGTGGAAAGAGATTTAAGTCATGTGACTGGACTCAAAGTTGTGTAAGGTTCCCGCCCGGCATGTGAAACAGTGTGCAGGAGCTTTCCTTTATTTCAAGTTAAGGATAGATATATTTTCCAATAAACGAGACGCAGAGTCAATTCCCCCACCCTTCATTCATCCTGACTGTGTTTGTACAAAAAAAAGTAGACTACGCTGCAAAAATAAATCTAGAAATGAGTCACATTTTACTGTTTAAGTTTCCTCCTATCAGACAAATAGGTAGGCCATGTCTTATTCATTTACCTTAACATGTTTCGATGACCAATCCTGCCATCTTGGTCATCCGTACCTATTTGTCTGATACAGAAGAAACAGTGGAGTAACTAGAAGACAAGATGAACACCATTCAGAAATAAAAAAAATAGACTCGACCGAAGTTAAAATTTAAAAAATAATATATTTTATAATAATATAATAATAATATATAATAATATATTGAGTCCCTTTAAAAGTAGTATATTTTCCCATGATTTGAGCGACAAATTCAAGAATTCTGCCAGTGGGTTAAGTTTTTATGCTTAAATTAACAACAAAACAAATCTCAAAATTACATGAAAACAATATTAATTTACTCTAAATAACAACGTCAATGTGTTTTCTTAAATGTGTAAAAAAAAAAAAGCCCTTTGGCAGAATTCTTGAAAAGAGTTACTTACACCAAGGGCAAATACAGTATACTAATTTTAAGAAAATGTAACTTTTGTGTTTGCACTGTATAGGTATTTTAAGGAGCCATTCGACATTTGAGGGAGATTTATGAGGCACACAACACTATTGGGGGCCCCCTGGAGGTCTCGGGGCCCTGAGCAGCTGCTGCTCATATTAGGCTGGACCGGCCCTGATGTTAACAACGGCTGATCCAGATGATGAATGTGACAAACCTCACAGACGGATCAAAACAATGACCAGCAATCATATTTGTAAATAAAATGTTTACTCTTAAAGAATTGTGCTGTCTCTACCATGTTGTTTACCTTTGGGTCATGGGCTACAACTTCAATAAATACAGAAAAAACCCCTGAAAACAACACAATCTGTACATAGGAAAGATGCAGATGAGCACAGAACAACCATAACCAATATGCAAAATATTGTACTAAATTCTGTCAAGTCCAGTGTTGCTACAGCAGTGCAGTCCTCATCGTATACACTAAATATACCCATCAGTTGCATGTTTTACACCCTCTCATTGCGCCTCTTTCTACCGAGAACATAAAATCACCCCACAGATAACAGACTTACAACTGACCACAGGGCTCTCGATCAACCAGTACTTATAATAGAAACAAAAGGCAATTATCCAGTGTTGCTAAGAGTTAATTTAAGATGTTAAAGGTGGCTGACTTTCCTTTGTAGTCTAATCCTAAAATGAACAAACGGGCATGCCACAGACTGGATTGCATACTATTTGAGGGGCCATGACTCTTTGGTTTTAGGGACCATTTTTGACAACAAAACACAAAACAAACATGCTCGAGAGGGCTTCGGAGATAAGAAAACACCAGTATCCACAGGGCTTCCCTCACGCCCTGGGATTTACGCCACGCGGTGTGTACCCCCAAAGGAGTCAGATTTCTCCAGTCACGGTGCTCTCTGTGTGGCAACAGCGGAAAAAAACAGCCGGCCTACAGGACTTCCAATAATTGCATTGTGTTCTGTCTCGGTGCGATCTTACCTGATGATCCCAGGAAGTAGCGTTCGAGGACCGATCCAAAGCCAGACGGGTTGTTCCTCAAATCACTCACAATGAACGGCTGCGTGGTTGCGTTCTGGTCATTGATGGGCCAGCTCTGCCCCTGCACACTGGCACCACCGTACCACGACACATTGGCCATGGAGAAGCAGTCCTACGGAACATCACGCAGCAAGGAAAATATAGTTGAGGAAAACACTATGAATTTAGATATTATTCTTGATAAAAAGAAATAAGTTGAAATACATTTGCATATAATATTTATTTACCAAAAATATTTGGTTTGAGCATGCAGTTTTTTGGGCAAGTTCTTTTTATTCAGTTTGTTTTTAAAATAAAGTAATTTTCTAACTTTTTTCAATTTTTTATTTGAGTAACATATCAATAACACATAGGTTGCAAAAGGAAAGGGATACAAAGTTGATACTCGGAGAAGGAGTAGGTAGAAGTGATAAGAATCCTGCATTGATTTGCATGATACAGATGATACATGTTACAGATGAAAATTAGCCACGTGGCTAACTCTGGCATATTTACATGTGGACTTTAAGGACTCATGTTAATTAATGTGCACTGTCCCATCTTAAATATATAAATAAATAAATAAATAAAATAAAAATGATATATTTTAGTTGTATACTATAGGCAACTTCCATAGTCTCTGCCTTTGCATATAAGCAGGTACACGCATTTTCAATAATAATAAAAAATAATAATAAGCATATGAGCAGAAACATATGACAAGACTTGTGTTACATCAAGGAATGTTCCAGTAGAGGCAGATTAACCCCCAATACCTTTTGATAATTATGTCTGGGGAAAGTAAGTGCTGAGGTGGATCAAACCAGCCAGGGAGAACAAAGTGGATTTGGTATTTTAAGTCTTGAACCGGCCTGTTGTTTGGACTAGTTTAACTTTCACTACATTTTCGTGGTATGTGAAATTTAGATAAGGTTTAGCAGGGAAGAATTGCAAAGCTAATGTCGCATTTTTAGTCAATAAACTCACCAAATCAAAGACAAAATAGAAGGCTTAATGTCGATTTATATTCTAGCTTAGGGTGACCAGATGTCCCGGTTTACCCACTTTTGAGCCCTCTGTCCCATGTCCCAGTTTCACACAACCTCGGCCCCAGGTGGTGTCTCAGTTTTTTCACCAGTGCCATGTCCGAAGCAGCGTTTTGGCCATGAGTGTGCGACTGAACCAATTAAAAAGCCCAAAAATGCATCACTTCAGAGGTGATTGGTCGATTTAATTGACAATAGATTTTTTACAACAAACAGCTTCATTGTTAAACTTTGGAGGAAAAGCCACTGTTGGGTTTCCCCCACAAATTCCCATTTTTGTCCCAGTTTTTAATAAGGAAAATCTGGTTACCCTATTCTAGTTTTAAGTCAGTCTTGAATTAACTTCTTACCTTCAGCTCCACATGACAGTGTACCGGCGTCCAGCTCATGCTGTAGCACTCGCTCTCCGTCTCTTCGTTGACTTCCAACGAGATCTTCACTTCGGCCACAGAGTCCCACGTGTAGCAGAACTCAGTCTTATTCAGCCAGCAAAGGTTCCTCACAAACGGAACCTCGGCGTCCGGGTTCCCCACGTTCCCCACATCTATCTCCACGTAAGTCTTGTCCTCTGTCAGAGTTTGAATGACCAGTGAGTGGGTCCTCCTCTCCCAGATGAGTCCACTAAAAGTACCCCGGAGAATCCAGTTTTTGTTGGGCTGGTCCACCACTTGCCAGTATATGATCCCGATGGTCATCACGAAGAAGACGGCCACCCCAAGGCACGCAATCGCTCCTTTCCAGGTCTCGTTCATCTCCTTCAATCCCGTGTCCCATGTTACCTCTGGGATGGGGCTGGGGTTCCTATTTCGAGCGTGGGGCATGTTGTCTTTGAGATCAGTAAAGAATTACTAAACACTAAAAAAAACTGTAGAAATGTGTCGCTGCATCATCATCATGCCATGTTGTTTCTCATTGTGAGGATAAAACAGCCAACCTTTTTATCTTTACACCGTTTAAACTTTTGGATGTTTTTGCGCAATAGTGCCAGTGACCTGTCATGTGAAAAAGGCTGTGAGAAATAACCAGAAGATCAAACGGTATGAATCAATAAGTGACTTACCACATACTGCTGCAGTTTCAAATGAATTGGGTTTGTGTTCTGCATTGGCTGCAGTGAGCTCGTGAGCAGCCCCAAAGCCGGGTTTGGCAGCAATGCCTACGAATAGCTCCTATGAGACCGTCTTGCTTGCCCTGCACTTTCTGACGTAACGCCGAGCCGATTCTTCACAGGCAAAGGTAGAGCGTGAAAAGTAGAGGGGAATAAGGGGTGTTTTCGGGCAGTCTAAACAAGAAGCCAATACTCGCTAAGAGGCACCCCACAGATCAGTGACAAAGATCCAGACGGTGCGTAGCTCTCCATGCGCTCTGCGTGCGTAAAGATGGACACTTGTCATCTGGTGGCTACAGGCGTCAGATGAACTACTCGCGGTTAAGATGCGCTTCTCTCACTAATTATTTTATAACACGTAATGATACGTAAAATAGCCTATATATATTTTTGAATTTGATTCATTTAAGTTAGTATCAACCATCTTTTACGCAAATTTTGATATGCGTAAAAAGTGTGAAAGAAAAAAAAAAAACGATATTCTTAGTGCTTACATAGCCATAGGAATTGAAAAATATTTAATCAGTTAATGTTTAAAAGATTATTTTCAATTTTAGTGGATTAGTGGATCATTTGATCCATTAAACAGTTTTCTATCATTATCAGTGCATAATGGCATTTCTATCATTATGCACTGATAATGATAGAAATTCCAATGGGGTCATAGACAGATTTATTATTTTGTTTTATATTCAGCTGCAGGTGCATCAGTGCCTTACACATAGTCTTTAGTGCTTTTGTGACTAGTGTGGAGGCTAGTGTGGTCCCCCAAGGGTCAGGAATGTTGTTTATGAGCAATGCAGGGGTAAGCAGGTGCTTGTGTGATTGGTCAAAGTGGCATTTACTTTGTCAGCATGTTGCAGCTTTGAATGATAATATCTCCATAGCGCACCACAGTCAAAACGTTGAATGAAAAATGGCAGATTTGTACCACTCAGCAGTGCTAATTCTAATACTTCAATATCACTGGATTTCAACACTTCTTCCACTGACATGATCACACCTAACCCTTCATAATAAGATGAGGGAAGACTGACGCTCTAACATTGTTTTGATTGTAGGTTAAGGTCTTCCGTAGGGTTGTACACCAGATATCTCAGGAGTGTCGGCTGCATACCTTGAAGATCAGTTGCTCCTGTCCCTGTTTATGCATGTCAGCCCCCACCAATCCATGCCATAGCTTTGGCAGGGACAGAGAAACAGGATAAGGCTGTGGGAACCTGTGAGAGACTTCTAGCTAATGGCCCAACTCAAATACATAAGGAATGAGAATGTCCTGTAAATGCAGCTTAGTGTTTGGAAAGACTTCTCATTTTGGTTTTATTTCACTGTCATTCGTGGGGTGATGCAAGGTGTAACTCTCCACACCTGTACAAAAGTAGTTTTCATTGTACACTGTAATTGTTTCATTTCATATTGTGTAAAGGTGTTATCTCTACAAAACAAGCCATGGAACTCAAGTTCAACATGGGCCTTGAGGCTGCCAGGCTCCTGGGTCAGAGTTCAGCCTTGTGACATCAACGGAACATCCAGGGGGGAGGGCCTAAATTTACACGGCATCATCATTGCCCCAAACTCCATCGCTTGTATCTATTAATAGACAAAGGACTGTGGCGTGGCATGCACCACCCCTCAGAGAGTGTGAACAGAGGATGTAAAAAAAAAAAAAAAAAAACAGAGGAATCTGGCTTGAATTGGCTCCTAGCTCCGAAGAATCATAGAGTGTTGATAGCATGAGGGCAAGGGGTGTGAGCAAAAGGCTTAATGGTTTATGCTGTCAAGTAACACTGTGGCTTTAATAGAACATATAAACCATGAAAAATAATAAAAGATATTGTTGCCACAAAACAATTTAGTGTAATGCATTAAGGATCTAAGATCCCAAAACGTGTTGGCATTTTGATCTGACCTGAATTGCTCCTGACCACAAGTCTACTGTCTGTTGAACATCTGAAGTGAATGAGACAAAGAAACAAAATACACATAGCAATATAATGGTTTCAATGTCTATCAGATTAATTTATAATCTGCTGCTTTGAATGTAACAGAAATGCAGACCAGAGTAATGAGCAAAAGTGACAAACTTTTCCATGATGTCTGGATCTTCAATTTAGCACTTCCCTCTTTTCTTCTCTGAGATATTCAATACCAAAACTTCTCCTCGTGCTGCTGAAGAATCAAAGGGGAAAGTTTCCATATGGCCCCAGTGCCTGCTCTTGGCGGGACAGTCACACAGTAGACTGCACTGTTTCTGTGTATCTAGCCCCCCCCCACAACCTCTGTTGTGAGGTGTCGCACAGACTGTAGGGTTCGAATGGCCCAGACATGACCCTGCATTCCCACATTCTCCCCACTTCTTTCGCTGGCATTTATGAGACAAATATATTTGTATTAAATGGTCAATTATTATGTCAGGGCCATTTTTTCACTTTTAACTATAACCTCAACTAGAACATGCAAAATCCTGCTTGTTTAGACTATCTCCTTCCCAAGAGTTTGTTCTAATAATTTTGTTGTCATATTGCCATCACTAAATAGCATGACTTAATGAAACTATTTTTTTAACCCTCAGCAGGCAGTTGAACTAGTTCTCAATAGAGTTTAATAAGCTTTAAAACTATAAATACCAATGTCAATGAATAATATCTAATAATAATATCTAAATATTAATAATGAAATAGTTGTATGAATAAACGTCCTACACTTCAACAATAGAGTACAGATGAAGACTGAAGAATCTTTGCCTCTTTGCCTACTATTTACACTGCAATTGGATCATTTTCCATATGACCATACTGCGTACTAAGTTATGACACAAGAAAACACTGACAATAACGTGCCCTTTGAAGTCTCAAATAAAATATAGTCTTGGTAAAATAACATGCAGCAATAAGCCATTAGAACAATGACTCATACAGAATTGATCTGAATTAATATTTAATGGGAAATTGGATTTACATCCGGGATTGCATATAAAATGTTTTACTTCATTGATGGCTGTAATGTGGGTTGATCATAACCTCAATGTCAGCTTTATAATCAGGCCCAAACTGTTTGTTCTGTTAGGCAGCCATGCTTTTATTCCATCGTCCAGCAATAAAATTATTTTCTTGAAAATGTAGAGCGTAAAAACGGAAGCCCATTTCCACCATTAAAATATAATAGCCTGACAGAAAGTCATAATTATGAGTTTTAAACTATTTATGTTTTTTGAAACTCGTAATTTTGAGTTTAAACTCATAGTATGTACTCGCAGTATAGTCATACTGAGATTAAAACTCAAAATTAGGTTAAAAAGCCATAAGTCATGACTTATGAGCACATGACCTAGAGTTTTTTTTTTTTAATTTAAATACATATTGTGAGATTTATAAACTCATACTATGAGTTTAAAAGTCATAATTATGAGTTTTAAACGTGCAATTTTGTGTTTAGAACTCATAATTATGACTTTCTCTGAAGCTTTATTAATATTTTTCATGACGGAAACGTGCGTCTGTCGGTCCATTCCTCCATGGTCCATCCGTGGCCAGTTAAATGGTTAAAACAAACGAATGGATCACCTCTGGAGCTGAACAAAAGAAGAATTGCGGCTCCCTCTGCTGCTCAAATCCTCAAATGACTGGTCTCAAATGCATGTTTCAGGCAGTGGCTGCAGCAATTCACCTGTAGACATATACAGTTTTTGGTGGTTGTATTTTTGCGCATAAACGTGCATAAACAAAATCCATTTGACCAAATCGATTGCATTCAGACACGTGATAGCGGCTGCTGCTGGCGGGTGCCCATCGTGCCCATCGTGCCCATAGTGCCATGTTGGAGAGAAGTCATGACGTCACTTATCAATCACACAGCGATTGGTGCTGTTGTCATCCTTCAGAGCATTGCCCAGTGGGTCCGAAAAGCAACTTAACTCTGAAATCATAAAAGTAAAATAAAAAGGAGCACACTAAAGAAAGCACATGCCACATGTCCAGTGCGCATGTGTGGTACAACCGGAAGTACACCGTGCACATGCAGAAAACAACAACCTTGAAACTACTATACACGAGATTGATGTTGTGAAAGAAGAGCCTGAAAAATGCCAGTGACCAGGTTACTGTAAGTATTACGTTATTACGAAGACTGTGATCCTTGGTGTGACATGTGGAATATGTACTTTTACTTGAGTACAATAAATTGTTTTATCTGAAGCTCCACGCTAACATCAACGCCTACTGTCACTGAATTAAGGGTGCTGTGTGTGTTTTAACACTTTTTGTTTTATGAAAAAATAAACAAATCGAAAACAGTATTTGCTTTTTAAGCTAAATTGTAACAACATTTGCAGACGTAGCACACGTTAAGGCTTGTTCTGTTGTACAGGTAAGAAAGCCTACATCTGTGTAATTCTGTGTGCTTCCCTCGTCAGGTTCCCACTGTTTCAGCTGGGCAACCCACAGCTGAGGATCTTCAGGCCCAACTGGTTTGTGACGCTGGTGAGACCAGGGAAAGAGCAACCCGAGGATACGGTCCAGTTTCGCATCCCAATGGAGTAAGAAAGTCTTGTACTGTATCAAATGAAAACATACTGAATGCGGTACAAGGCTCAACTACACAGTAGTTATATCTTGTACTGGCCAACATGAGAGTATAAGAATAAATTGGAATAAAAATATATAGATTTTTTTTTTGTTTAGACTGACTATGGGCAGCTCATTTGAAGAGTGCCTGCGTACACACAAGACCTCCCATTTTCTCCCACCCGGTTGGAGTACTTTCAGGGCTCTAGTGTTGAATACAGTGTGACCTAAAGCAGTGGTTCCCAACCTTTTTTGTCTCACGTACCCCTTGGGCCTTTCATTTATACTCCGAGTACCCCCTGCTTCGATGGTTTTGTTGATTAATTAGAAAGTGAATGACAAAAACTCCAATTTATCAGGTAAAAGATAGTGAAATACTCTCAAAATCTCACTCTTTACAGTTAAATGTTTTAAAATGTATTTTCTTTGACCATAATATGGTCCCCGTACCCCTGGTTGGGAAACACTGACCTAAAGAATTGAGGGTCCATGGTCGGCTCATGGCGTATTGTATGTCTCTCTTTTTGAGGAGAGTTTACTTAGCGGAAAACCCTCTGCGTTTCAGCAAGTGTTTGTGTTGCACTTTTCTTAGTATGGTTAATGTTTGCTCGTTGCCATAGTAAAACCATCAGTATATACTGCCACACTTGTGAAGAACACGGTTGTGGTGGTTAGCTTTGAGTTGAGTTGTTGCTGCCGTGCAGTCTGTCCCACAGCTGAAGTCTAGGATCATCTCCACTGTCTTCTGGCCATCCACTTTCAGGTTGTTGCTGCTGCAGCAGAACACTAGCTGGTCCATGACCTTCCTATAACTCGTCACTGTCTGGGGTGAGCCCGTTCAGGGTGGTATTGTCTGCAAGCCTTATCAGTTTTCTGACCTGGAGACGGGAGGTGCCAGGTTTACTATGCCATCTACATCATTGGTTCCCAATATGTTGTATTTCGCTGATTCTTTCATTTGCACTCCAAGTTTCCCCAACTTCGAGGTTGTGGATTATTATTTATAACGAGAAACTTCTATTCATTAGTAAAAAGAACAATGTTGTATTCAAAATGAAGCTAAAGTATCTGAAACTCCAGGATATAAATTAAATAGCATTCTTGTAAAAACAGTTTTCAAATACTGTTAATGAAAATGTTCTTTATAATCCGCTCCCTGTACCTCTGTTTGGGAAACGTGGATGTAGCACTGTTGGCACTGTAGGCAAACAGTTCCTTAACATCAGCCCCACTGACCTGTAGTAATACAGTAAGCTGGCAGTTGAACAATAGACAATGAATGAAACGAAGCAAAGAAAATGATCACATGCACTGCTTGATAAAAAAAAGAGCAGCCATAACCGGGAGAAAGTGAACTGCTAAATGACTTCCAAATGAATCTTTTGTGTGTTTTTTAAATGCAATTTGACTGATGGCCACAAGATGGCACGCCAGCTCAAAGTTATAATGGTTCTTCTGCGTGAGGCAGCTAAATTAGGCAGCAGGTGGAAAGTGACGTCAAAAGTATGCTTGTCTTAATGGTTGTGTTGAGTATGAATTTAAAAAAATGGAGGCCCAGTTTCTACTGACTTTAGAGAAAGACGTAATGTTCATGTGGATCATCCGGTATGTCTCTGGAGGGGTATCGACTTTATTTGGTAATCATTTGTGCCAATTTGTCCCATTTAAGGATCGCCCTTTTCTTTGACAAACACTCAAGATACTTAAGCGAAAGTGTGTGCCAGCAATTTTTACTGAGATGGTTGGTATAGTTGGTTACTGTGAACTGTGAGTGTCATTGGTAGTTTTTGTAGGAAAAACTTCTTCAGTCTTCATCTGTACTCTGTAGTTGAAGTGTAGGACGTTTCGATCTTAGGCCAAAGATCGAAACGTCCTACACTTCAATTACAGAGTACAGATGAAGACTGAAGAATTTTTGCCTACGATCGACAACTCCTGTACGACTGAGAACCTACACAATTGGTAGTTTTTGTAGTTGAGTTTGTCAAGTTTTGTTTTTGATGTTGAAAATACAATCTCTAAAAAATTCTAAGAACATGTTGTCAATAGGAAGAATATGGTGTTTTGTTTTTCACTTCTTGCTAACTATTTTAACCAGTGACCGTGGTTATTAGAGGAGATCCAGAATGAGTCTTACTGTTTTTGTGACTTAAATGTTTTTGAAGAAAAAAGAGCAGCTGTCCATTAAAACAGTTTGGCCTGGTCCATGTTTGTTGAGGTGGTTGGTTATGTGAGTGAGTTGACACACACAGACAAACAAGTAGTATCTGACTCCCACTTTAGATGAGCTCACTACTGTTAATCTGAAGTTCTGTGAGGTAGGCGGTGTCAAGTGTGTGGGTAAGCAGGTGATAATGAGAACTAGTATGGTCCACATGCATGTAATAACGCAAAGTGAGTGACCTTTTGTCTCGAACACCTTGCAGCACGTTATCACAGCAGATCTGTCACGCTCTGCTGTGTTTTTGTGTATCATTTATTTTCTTTTGATCCAGGCTTTTCCTTTTTTCCCTCTGTCCCACCCAAGGCTTTACTGTTTATTGTGCTTTTTCTTTGCAGTGAATCCAAGAGACCAATCCCTTTCATGGCGCTTGTTGTTTTAGACACCTGGGTTGTATTCTTTTGTAATTCCCTTTCTACCTTTTAAGAGGAGGCAAGTTATTCATTTGTCTTTGTATTGTCAACATATTTCTCAAAGGAACATTAACACCCCTTTTGTCCAGCCAATGATGAGTATACAAAGAGAGGAACACAACACTTTGTTTGAACTTATTTCACAATACTGTCCGAAAATGGCTTAACAAAGCCTTTCCTTTATAAAGACCTGACTCCCCTTTCTTCTCCTACCTGTATATCTCCATAGTAACATAACAATATGTGGTAATATTTCATTAACAGTTTATCTCACACTTAATTAGTTGCTATGTTTTCTCTCATGTTTGTACAAAAAGGTTTTCGTTTTGGATGAGTCACCCCAATATCAATACAATGATATGAGATATTTAGGATTGTGCCATTTTTATTCTCGTAATTGACACATTTCAGGTTAAACATTTAGTTCTTTCCTGCTTTGTCACTGTTTATGCAACTCATCTGTTTGGGGACCACCACAAAATCATAAAAAGTTATGATAAAAGATAACAGTCCAGGTACTCTCCCTTAAGTCGAAAGCATGGCCAGTCTATTTTTATATCCATTACTCTTTGGAAGACATTTCCTGAGCTCATCAGGTAACCAACTCAGTCAGCCTGTCTCTATTAAGATTTCAATGACTTGAAATGAGTTCACCGGCTTTGATCTGTTATGGTTATTGTCTGAGCAAACATAATCCTTCACACGCTGCTCTCATACAATCAACTTCTCAACTGTCTCTTCTTTAAGGCTCAGGTTCCTCAATGGCTTTGCCCTTAAACAATGCCACCTATTATGATCTTGATACTTAGTGCTGAGCAATTCTAGTGGCAGTATTGTTGTCACAGATGGGCGGTGCTAAGGCCGGTGAGTGTGCACATAGGGTCCTGAACCTGACAATGGGGCAGACCGGACAATGAGAAGCGGCTTTCTTTTGGCTTTCATGTGCAGCAGAAAACGGCTCTCTTGTTTCATTCTCACCACTAAGCCACTTTTGACGCAACTTACTTTGATGTTATGCGTGTGCGTGTGTCGCCTTTTAGGAACGGTTTGCCCTATGACATACTTACAAAAAATCTGAAAATAAAAAAGCTTTGAGAGTGCTTTATATTGTACGGATTCAATGTTACAGCTTGTTTCTTATTACCCGTGGCTACAGTGTTTTATTTTGTCTGGCCTGTTCTGGCTGGCTCTTTTTAAAATATCATATAATATGTTGACTATTGAAAAGTCTAATATATTGTAAGTTAGGTTCTACTTACAATCAATGATAGTTGTTTTTTTTAATTTTTTTATTGATATGTTAAGTTAAATTATTATTTTTTATTTATTTGGTTGGGACGGTAGTGCATGTTAATGAACACACCACACATGCATGTAAACCATAGAGTGTACATTAATGATGGAGGTACAAGTGGCTAGTTCTCCATGAAGCCAGTTGGCATACGGGGGCTGGCACCGGAACCAGGAAGCTCCTATTGACTTTCCTCTGGCCTCTCTTTAACTCATTATTGGAAATAGTCTTGCTATGACCCTCAAGTGCTTGTCTTGTTCTTTGTCTTTTGAATATTTTCAATGTTATTTAAGATATTAACAAAAAGTAACTGGCCAATCGGGTGCCTTGCTCTGCGGTCGCCGTGATAACATCATTTGCACATACCATTTATGGTATAGGCTCCAAAAATTCAACATGGCTGTGTTTCAAAACGGCTACACTGCTAACATGAATTGGCTTCATTAGCCCACGCCGAACGCTATGGGGAAAGCCATGCAGGCTACCTCCATCATTATATACACTCTATGAGCAAAAAATGTAAGCACGCCACTCCGGATTGTAGCCGTGGCTAATTTCCATCCGTTGTCCCACACTCACAGTCACAAACTTTGACTAGATTAAGGTACATTAGCTCTGCTGACTGTGGAATTTAAAAAAATGTTTTATTTGACCTTTATTTAACCAGGAAAGTCCCACTGAGATTAAGAATCTCTTTTTCAGGGGAGTCCTGAGGGGCCCAGAAGGGATCCTATTGTACATGTTTTTTTAGTGGTAGGAGAAACCGGAGGAAACCTTAACCTACGCAGACACAGGGCGAACATGCAAACTCCACACAGGAAGGCCCGTCCTGGCCCGGGATCGAACCCGGGACCTTCTAGCTGTGAAGCACAAGCGCTAACCACTGTGCTACCGTGCCGCTCTATTTTGATTAATAATATTGTCAATAAAGTGTTCATTATGTGTATTTAATCTAGTGCTGTCAATCGATTCATTATTTTAATCCGATTAATCACACTTTTGACATTTGATGAATCGCAGTTCATTTTTATTATTATTGATTCATTATATTTCCCTGACATAAAACACGCTAATTTGAACTTAGCTAATAACTTTTTTATTACGATTTCGATTACAGTTTGTGGAAAATTCGAGTATCTTACAATATAAATGACAAATTAAATGTATTTTTGTGTCGTAGCTTGTCGTCCGATGGTGAGGTCCCAATGACATATCAGAGAAACACTGATTTATACAAATTTAGTTTCCCAAACACCACTTTCTTTGGAGTTTGTTCGGTCAAAACATGTGTGATTAATTTGCGATTAATCCATGATTAATACATTAATAATTTTTGATTAATCGTGAGTTAAAGTGTTAACTTTGACTTTGACCTAATTTAAACTGAAACTCATGAAGCCTGTTTTGGAGAACTGCATGTGTTCAGGTTGTTGGTTGACCTCCTTGATAGTGACATTACATAGATATCATTCTTAAAGTGCAAATGATATCTTCCTGTACAATATGTTTTGTATGAAATGCAATGTTTCAGTGTTGAATCTAAACTGTTAAACAAACAACTCTCTCTTTTGCTTCATCCAAAATGTCTCATCTTGATACAGGAACACAACAGTAGCAGCAATGCTCTGTGTTCTGTTTACCTAATGTGGTTATAATGATTACTAATTAGCAGTGACTCTTGCGGCACTCACTTTGTGCAACAGAATACTCGCCATATTTGAAGTGTGACTCATCAAGACGAAACTGAACAGATAAACACTGCTGTCAGATCTCATTCCTATCTTTCCTTACACATTTCTGAACTCCCATTTCTTTGTAGAGATGAATTATAAGCGCATTTCACAACATGCGGGGTCACGTTTTTAGGGTCACTCACAAAATTGTTCAGTCTTCATTGGAAGCCATGTTGATGTTTGATGAAATGGAGATCCAGTTTATTGTAAGAATAAAGGAAAGTAATAAAAGTTACATACTGGGGTCAGACTGGCAGAGTAACGGCCTGCCTCCAAAGTGATCTTCCCAACTCTTGATCTCTTGGGATGGCTGTGTTTCTGTATGCATCAATAAACTAGACTCCAAGTAAGGCCAACCAAATTTCATTCCACTACTGGGAAAAAAATCTGGCATACTATAGTGCCTAATGAACAAACAACCGGTGTAAATATGACAGATTTACCTCAAAGCTAATTTCAATCTGTACATCTGTTGGGGTTTTTGATTAAACCCCCAAAAACCCCAACAACAACTATTCAATATAACTTGCCTCAAACGTCATACTATTATTATCTGTGAAAGATTGTTCACAAACAAACTCCGGCTCACATCTAAACCTGACTTAAGTTATTCCACAATGCACCTTTAGTGAAAAATAATACAAGAACGGTTTTGTTCCATGATTAAATACAGTGCTGCCATTGTGCCCATTTAAAACCTGCTCAGCAACAACATCACTGAATCGAATTTATCCCCTGCGTCATCCGATGCCTTTCTAGGTTTTGTGTTTGGAGTTCTTTCATCGTCTTAGGCCTGGAATCTTTGTAGCGTATGTGTTTGCGTATAATTATACACCAGTTGCTGAGGAACGATGCCTTAAGCTCCGGCTGTTTGCGGAGGCACGTTTTCACTCTCGCAGTGTAGTGAAAGGTTAGCTTTTCAGATGCCAGTTTATACTTGGGATGATGATTTGATCTTGCCTCCATCACTATTGAAAACACCACACCCTTTGGCTAACTTTAGATCAACGCCTTGATTTTTTTTTTTTTCCACATTTGCTCCTCAACTTTCTGCCCAGGGCCCGTCTTCATCCTGGTTTCCCCTTTCAAAGCTGAGAAGCGGTATCATGGTGTATTTTGACCTGAACTTACTCTGTTTAGACATGGTCCCGGCCTTTGTTATTGCCAAAAATTACAAGGTTGTTTTGAAAGGAGTGCACAGTGACTTGGAGTGCAGATGTATGGTGTTTTGGGGAGTAAGCTAACTATAATTGCAGCGGTAAAAGGCCGTAGAGCTTCAGAAAATGTTTCCCTCATCTATCAAGCTCAGTGTTTCCTCTGCTAATGATTCAGGGAAATGACCGCTGCCCCTCACACTTGTGGGCTCTCATCCTTGCCTCTGCTTTCTAGGAAACCGCCGCTCACTTAGTAATCACTCTTTTTTTACCCGCCTTGATCTCTTGTACCCTCGATGACTGCACTGTGTTTAGTTGAGAGTTGGCCCAAAGAGGGAAATGGAAAAGCGTCATCTCTCTTGTCCAAACTCGTTCAGACATAAATGGCCCTAGACTACACTACTTTGATAACCCTCGTGATTATTATGAGGTCGTAATGCTCCTTCCACACTCCACTGATATTGCTTCTCCCACTGAAATCGCGCTTAAAAAAGCCAAATGAGAAACTTCTGTAGCAATTTGTAGGTCCAACTCAAAGACAAAAAGAGGAAAAACGGATACAAAAGCTTTGAAGATTTCACTGGCGAGGTTTTTGATCATGTTCGATTTGACTAGAATGATTATTGTTTAGTTCATTGGTGTAAGACAATAGGCATAGTAGATGTTATCTGTACCTTGACATGTTTCAATGGGGAGAACTCCCATCTTCCTCAGAAGCGTCACCTGATGTGTGTGATGTGTCTTTTATCAGCTGATGGTCCCAGGTGTGGCCAACTTGACAGATCTGGTAGACTTGTCTGGTTGTGACGATACGAGTACCTCGATACACAGGTCACGATACGATACGTACCTCGATACACAGGTCACGATACGATACGTACCTTGATACACAGGTCACGATATGATACGTACCTCGATACAGAGCCTTCTCAATACAATTTGACAAAACATGTCGTGAACATATCCACTTACTCAAACTGAACTCGGTGTATTATCTTTAATTCATTGATGAATAAAGAACATAAAGTACACTTTGGTTAACTGCTTGTTCAGAATAATTGGTTGGACACAGTGTAACTGACCTCAAGGTTCACAATACAAAATCTTTTACATTTTTCATGATTTTCCCATCAGTCTGGCTGCCGTCTAACACCTGGGGGAAGAACGATGCTAAGATTCAAGATTCTTTATTTGTCAAACCATGTGAATGGTTCGAAATTATGTTTCTCATCCTTGATTGTGGAGCGGGGGGAGGGGAAAGAGGGGTGGGAGGGAGGGGAGGGAGTTCAGCTTCCCAATGGCCCTGTGTACAAATCTGTTCCTCAGTCGACTGGAACCGACCCGTAGATTCCGCAGTCTCCTCCCTGAAGGCATCACCCTGAAGAGACTTTTTTTTTTAACTGTATCTTGATATGTATGTATAATGATTGTATTGTTGGGGACTACGGATGGAAAGTAGCATGGTGCTAAATCTGGTGCAGCCATCTTTTTAATGTAACTGCACATTGTCCTTCTAAATAAACTACTTCAAACTTCAGGAGGTAATGGCGTATTATAAAAGG
>OMNZ01018920.1:0-11691 GCA_900303255.1 Lesueurigobius sanzi | reverse complement strand
CAATTTTGAAAATGCGTCATGATTTACAGCCCACTAAACAGTGGCACCTGGTGGTTAGAAAAATGTACTACAGGAGCTGAGTTGGTTTATTCTTGCTCCGACTGAGCTTGTTTCACTAAATAATAATAAAGAGATAATTTAGTAAGAGTTTAACTGCACTGAAGACTGTAATAGAAATGAACAAGAGAGAGAGATACATCATGATGCATTTTCTAAATTGTGTGTATTTCCGTCTCGTTTTGATCACGGACTTTATCCCTCACTTCCCTCGTGTCCTACAGTCATACACCACGCTGTGGTTGGAACTGAAAAAGCCCAACAGAGAGCTCATCCCTGCTAACAGTGACTGCTACGGCTCACAACACTGGATGTGCAGAGGTAAGCAACCATATGACGTCAGGACCCAGAATGCATTGCGACATTTACAACAATGGCGACCTACGCATGAAAATAGTTTCTAAATATATATAAAACTAGGAAATATTTTGGGAATTCTTCTCTTATAGATAATGTTACTGACAGCAAGATAAATAACATGAGTCAAACATGCCATGTCAGTCGGGGTAGCTACGAAGCTGGTAAAAATGAGACAAAACATGAAAAAGGAAGTTTAAAAACACGAACAGTGTAGTTATATTTTATTCTCTGATAAATAATATTACTAATCAATGAGAGCGCAGCTTCTTGTCGTGCCTGTGGTTGAACATTAGCAACTTTAGCATCACTGAGCTAACAAGCAGTGCATTTTATAACAACAGAGGCTCCAGTGCTGCAGGAGCTGAATGACAAGAAGGTGGGTGGGCAACAGAGTACAACTAATGGGTTGAGGACACAAGAAATATAAAAAATATTGTTATCGAGTGTTTATAAATACTGTTATCTCACAATTTTCTTGGACAAAATTATTGCGATTCACAATGTTATCACAGAAATTATCTGATGGTGGTTTATATGCGTAAGCGATGATGCCAATTATGTAAAAAAAAAAAGCTAAGATCAACTAATCGTGCCTTCTTTTCATCGGGGGTTACAAATATTATTGTTTATTGTCACTGTCCTAGTATTGTCAGCAAAATATACTTCTGAAACTGCTATTATACATCGCAGTAGTCATTTATTATATTTCAGCTTCATGAAACGCTGGAGAGGCAAGGAAGAAAAAAAAACCTCAGCCTTTGGGGTTAGGTTATTGCAGGATTTAAAATTGTGATGTCGATTCGATATCGGTTAATCTTGCAGCCCTAATATCAGGTTCATGCTTGGGGCCACAGATTTTAGACTTGTTCATGCCTCTCTTTGGACTCAGTTATAAAAGAGACCTTTATAATTCAATTTTTCTGACCCTAGTTCCTCTGAAGAACAGTCATATGTTTCATCATCATATGGGACTTCCCATAACTGGCAGCGCGCACATTGCAGGACATCCTTAAAGCTGCATTAATACAATGAATCCAGTCAATCAAGCTGTTCTTATTTTGGAGAAAGAACGGCTAAATTCTGCTTTTGTGTCATGTATTCTTTAGTATTAGGAAAACAAAGTAGTGGCACCGAAAGTTTCATATTTAAGTGTAAGTGTAATTTTATATTTGTGTATATTTGGATGATTGCATACTGTACATTTTTTATTGTATTTACTCACCTGCTCAGGGATTGCAGATGGAAACTAGCTTAAGCTATAATCTGGTATAAAGCATCTTTAATTAATGCTTTTGCACATGCTGTCAAATAAACTAATAAACTAAACTAAACATTAAGCTATTGTTCATATTCAGATTACCTTTCATTGCAGAAATGAAAGGTAATCTGTGTGCATTTCAACTGTGTTCTTTGCATGTCATGAAAAGAGTAGAGACTTGAAACTGACTTCCTTTTCTGAGTATAAGACAGGATGGCTGCTTGGTGCAATATTAATTTATCACAATGAGCTTTGCGTGTGGAAAATGGTATCCAGCATTATCTTAAGTGAAAATAACATGCAAAAAGATGATAATTGATCATATTATGAATGTAAAGGAACAGCCCAATTAAGAATTGATGAAGAAAAAAGCATGAAAAATCCTGCATTACACTGCCAATACACTGATATGGCCTGGTTTGCAAGAAAAGGTGAATTCGTCTTCTGTATGCTCCATTGCTCCATTGCACAAAAATCCACCTGTAGTCACCCACAGCGTCACTGTTGCATGGAAAAGTAGCAAGTCACTAGATCTGATCTAAAAATCCAAAGCATCTGGTTGTAATACATTACTGACAGCAAGCTTAGAGACTGTGTAACTAACAAAGCAAATGTTTTCCAGAGAGTATAGGCATCGTGTGACAATCTGTGCATGCAAGTGAGTAATGCTGTTTCGTGATATACATTTTGACAAAACTAGTCTTGCCAAACGCCTTTAAGTTTTTATCACTCTAAAACTAGTTTAGTATTTGTATGTAGGGAGGCCAACGTCAACCGATTACTGTGGAAATGAAAGCTCAAAAAAGTGAAAGTAGGTTACTCGTGAGGATTTTAGGACATGAGTGTGTATGAGTCCAAATGCATCCACTCAACATTAAAGGCATCCTGTGTTCAACCAAAAATACAAGAAGTCAGTGACATGTTGAATAATCCAATGTGCAGAGAGAAAATCTTATCCATCTTCGCTGATAATTAACATAACATTGCTAAAGGAAGAGTGTTATGTCACAAACAAAAATAACAATAAAGACTAAAGTGAAACTGCAAGTGCATGGAAATCAGCTATTAATCTTTTTAAATTATTATTATTATTATTTTACATAGGCTGAATATTCAATAGGTAAAATATGCCTTGTTACTATTTTGTGGAAGTTTGGACAGTACTTTTTGCAAGATTTTGAGAAATTCTCTGTATTTTCTTCCTTAATTCCAAAAATTGTGAATAAATCGTAAAAGAAAAGCTCAAATCTTGCTTCAATTTGCCTTCAGAATTTACAAATTAACTCATGAATCCTTGGATCGGATGAAAGGGCTTACAAAAACAGACCATATGGTACCTCAAACACAGATCTTGCCAGTATGCCAATGCAAAATGTGCACCTTTTCAATGCCATGAATGCAGAGGGTCACAGACTGCTCATTACCAGGTTCAGGTTGTAAAAAATAAGTTTGACACTGCCCTGTAATCCCCATTTTCAACTCTAGGCTATAGTAGATCATACATGTGTGACTGCCTCAAACCATCATTTAGGCCTAGTGTTGTATGTCTGAACCTCTACCAGGTTCTAATAAAAAAAAAAACAAGCCAGAAAGATGACATCATAGCGGAGGAATCTATCATTTGTAGTGAGCCTTTGTTTTCGGTCAAATCCACAACCATGAACTGATAGCCACTATTTTCTCTCTTAAGCGTGCTATTCAGTGCGATAGTGTCACAACATGTCGGCCAGTAATGGGCATATTACGTGTTATTGTGACAGAAAACAAGTATGACGGCCTGCTGCAAGTTGCAACACACACACACACACACACCTGCAGCAGCAGTGGGTCCACGGTATGGATCTGTTTTGAGGGGTTTTGAGGGGGTGTGAGCGAGCGAAGCGGGATCTGAAAACGTCAAACTGACATGAGATGCTGCAGCCGACTGTAATAAAGCCAATACGGAGGGGGACACAACGAACGAGTCGACATTTCAACCAATACACCGAGATTAGGGTTATTACATCCAGTCCTGGTAAATTAGCCCTATAGCTAGGCTGTGTCATAACAGACGGAATCAGCGGACATCTAAACTGTCACACCTATACCCTTCATTTTGTTTTTGCGCGAGGACCGTGTGAGTCCAAAGCAGCCCGTTAAACATGATCAGGATGTAATGACATAAGTAGGCTGTAGCACTACTCACCCATAGCTCTGTCCCCCAGCTCATGGTTTCAGTCCGGTGTCCTGGGAATAATCCACCACTCGTGAGACTCTTTTCCAAACCCACCGCAGCAGATGTGATGTATCGCCTTCAGAGCTCTTCGTCTGTCAGCCACCGTGAATAGTCCAGGTCCCGTTGCCTTCTATCGTTTCATCATCTTGTCTGATACAAGATGGCTATGAGCTGCAGCATAATCTTCAAACAGGATAGCCTTGCGCGCACCCGTTCCGAACCAATGACAGCTGCTCTAGCGCGCTCGCAGCCGTCCAGCTACTACAGCTAGGCTACAGAAGAAAAGCGTGGCGGGGGGTGTCACAGACACTGCAGGGCCGTCCAATAAAGCTTTGCCTATATACACGGTGGTGCTTTTGAACTGACGAGAGAGCGGGGGTCCTTTCTGTTTGGAACAGTTGCATGAATACCAGAGTAACATGGGGGTGGCGGTGGGAGGTTCAAAAAGGTCACCACCCCATGGCAGATGTTTCACTGAATGCCCCCACGAGGTTCCACCAAACCTCTGGGCAAAAGGCTGCGGTTGTCATGCTTTCACTCTGTGCCGTGCCTTTTTAGGCGATGATACTCTGGATACACAAACGCAGCTTGACTGAAAAATCATGTGCAACAAAATCCCGGCGTTTGTGATGTTGTAGTTAATGGGCTATTAGGCTCGTGCTTATGAGAACACTGCCATCTTGTGGATGGCCACTTGCTCTCCAAGCAATCTCAATGTAGTTAACACAGTGAGGACATAGGGCTAATTCTGCAGCCAACCACAAAAGTATTAAGCAGCATTGATAACCTGTTGTATTTTAGATTTAATATTTAATCATACAGCTGAAGTTCTTTCTTAGTCATCTGTCTGTACATACTGGCAGGCTTAAGGGGCCAATAGAAGATGCCTCCTGTTCACACAAGAGCAAAACAAATAACAACAAATAGAAAGGTTTTCGAATTATCAGTAGGTATAGTATGGCTACGGGTTGGATTATCACCATAAATCCAATTAGATCTCGGTCTAAACTGGATTTATGGTGATAATACTCTAGCAATTGCTTAAGTGGTAGGCCTATCCTTTATAGGGCAAGTTACCGTTTTTGATCACTTCCCGACACTTTACATATGACCTCCCTGCTGCATCTCAGTAAAGTAAAGAAGCATGTGGCCCTCACTCAGCCAATAAGAAGGGATCACCCTACAGCTCAGATCAGATCCCACCTCTGTGGTATTTGACCAATCAGCAGAGACCTGGGGCGCACTAAAACTTCCTGTTTTCTCTGAAGTCCAAAAAAGCAGCTAGTTTGGCAAAAATCACTTTACATTTCTGTACATAACATCAAAACTAAAAATGGCAAGTTGATGAAACTCACACATTTTATTGGTGAATAGTTGTGCTAGGTGATGATATCAGTGTTGTTTTTGACGGTTAAATGAGTGAAATTAGCAGGCACCATTTTTGATCATACGCCCTTCTAAGACATGCATTGACTTTTTGTTTTTGAGGTGTTTATCAGATATGGTGCAATTTAAAATGTTGTCCAACATGATGTCAGTGTTGTAGCTGTTTTAATTTGATCAAATATTACAGGTTTGATGCTCTCAATCTTTTTGAGACTGGTTCAAATAAGATCATGTTATTGTCAGTGTCATTAGGGTTCTCTCGCCCATAACTACTTTTTATAACTTGATTAAGTTAAGTTAAGTTTTTAGTAAGCCCATTTCTAGTAATATGAAAGCTATATATAGTGAATTTCAGTTAATTTTGTCTTTTGTTGGTATTTTTGTATTTTTATATATACACCATTATTAATTTTTTACACCATCAAAAATGGTCACTTCGTTCACAATGATTTTGGACACGATAATGAAAAAATTGGAAACATGTTTCAACAGAAATAAAGTTGTGATATGTCCTCCAATAACACTAAGAATTTTAGAATTTTAGAGCAGTGGTTTCCAACCTTTTTTGTCTCACTTACGCCTTTCATTTATACTCAGAGTACCCCCTGCTTTGATGATTTTGTTGATTAGTTAGAAAGTGAATGACAAAACTCTAATTTATCAGGTAAAGGGCAGCTAAATACTCTTAAAATCTCACTCTTTACCAGAGGTGCCCAAAGTGTTTTCTATGGAGGGCCAAATTAGGCAATGGAGGGCCAAATTTGCGGGCAACGGGCCAAACACAATATTATTGCACATGTAAAGACCAAATGTAAACAGATCTACAAGATCAGATCTAAGAACTTCTGACAGTCGATTCAGGGCCACACTCTGGGCTCCTCTACTCTTTACAGTTAAATGTTTTAAATTGTCTTTTCGTTGATCACAATAATCAAAAATACAATTTGTTTCATCTTATTTTTTATCTGAAATTATTCTAAGTCCTGTCCTGTATTCTAAGTACCCCCTGCTAACCTCCCCGTACCCCTGGTTGGGAAACACTGTATTAGAATATTTCAATGCCCTATAAAGGGTTAAGCTGTGTGATTCGTTATATGATAATGGGATAGAAAATAAAACATAATGGAATAAATAACTAATGCTTTAATTTAAAATCAGTAAAGTTTCTGCCCAAAATCCCTGACCGGAAATGAAAAAAAAAGACTGATGACGACATGACTCCACCTCATGATGCCATTTAGCAACAGATGAACAGCTGGACATATACGCTCATTTGGGACTGCCTTGGATAAGCACAGCCATTGGAGCGATTCCTGTGATGCTGTGTTGACCGTTTTCCTTGCACCGTAGCCGGGGTCGGTGGTTTGGCCTCTCTGGGTGATCACAGCGTCTGCTTGAGCCGCCGCCGCCGCCGCTGCTGCTGCTGCTGCCCCTGACTTTCACTGGAGAGCTATGGATGTGCTATGGATGGTGCCCCTGCTGCTGATCCCACCGCTCCTGATGTGGACCAGTAGCGCGATTGTTTTTTATTTCAAAAAGTGCTTCTATGTCGCATGGATGATGTGTTTGGCTCTTTTGGCTATCCCTCTGTGCATACTTAAAAGCGGGGGAAGGGACGTTGAAAATATGAGGTGAGTTTGCGTGCACAACATAAATGTAGCTCGTAGCGCCATCTGACAACTAGCCACCACAGCTAGCAAGCTAACATAGCAATACAATGCAATGTTGGCAATATTGTAATCTTTGCAAATGTGATAATGTGGCGGGTATATTCTAATATGCTTGTTATTATGAAGTGGACAGCGAGTGTTGATTTATGTTGTCTACACATGCTATGATTAGCCTCTTCACTTTCGCCTAACTAACAAGTTCTCAGTGGGTCTGTTTCTCACACATGGGGTCTGTATCTGTTAAGTGAAGGCGCGTGTTTTAATTACATTTTTGTTTCAGGAGAAGGCCTGCATGAGGGTGACATGCCTGTAGTTCGTTACCATAAAGTGATTTTCTAAATGCCATGGGAACTTACTTCCCCGTTATGTAAAAGTATAATGCACTTTTTGCAATCAATGCTCTATAAATATTAAAGTTGTAGTCATAGTTGTGGTAGTGAGATCAGATTCCCAAAAAAGCTGTTGGAAAACATTTGACTCAGAATTTCAAATATAGCTGTCTAATTTAAAGTCCTGTGACAAATCATCACTTCTACAGTACTTCTTTGCACTTTAGCCTTTTTGTACTAGCTTTGCTTTTCAAGTATTGGATGATATTCAGTGGGGTCGAAATGTGTTAGTATTGTGATTACAACTTTGCAATTTATGTTTTTAATAAAATTTAAAAATTCTCATTTTAAATAACTTCAGAGACATCAATCCTGGAGAGAAGACTACAGTCTGAACTTTAAGGTTAACTAAAAATGTTATGCATTTGTGGAGGTCTTAAAGGTTATTAGATTTCTATGTAATTCTTAGGGCTGGGTCTTGCTAACAACAATATGATATGTATCCCGATACAGGGTCCACGATTATTCCAAAGAAACGTATAAAAAATAAATTTATGGGTGTACTAAATATAAGTTTTATTATGCTGAATATGCTCAGCAAGTTAAACCTGCTATTGTAGTAGTTGGTGTGTGTGTTGTGATAGTTTTTGATTCTGAATTAGTCAAGTCGTCACACATGCGTATTCAATTATTATCACGACACAGGTGTCTCGAAACGATTTGTATTCAGTATTCCTTGATTTTGGCACCTTATGCCATTGCATCCATTTCTAGTTTCCAATGTATGTCAAAAAACAAAAACATGTATGATTTTCAGAGCATTGCATCCAAGTTGACTGCACTCGGACACAGACCCATGGTCACTTTACCCACTGTGGAAGTGTCATGTTGCACCTGTGGATCTGTCAGTGCAAAGGTTATCTGGACCTGTTGACTGCTACAAAGAGCTAGACTCGGGGTCAGTTCCACCCGTATAATTAGTGAATAGTATACTGCACTTGATATATCGTTTCACCAATGGCAATGTCCCTGTCATCAATTACTACAGATGTCACTTCTGGGCTTATTTAGTTCAGCATGAAGCAGCACAATTTTAGCATCATCATGTAACAGTGTTCTTTGTCTGGAATTGAAATTGCAAAAGAAAACATGCAGTGACTGGCATTGAGTGTTTCATTCCTTTGCCAGTGTTTCGAGAAGTGCTGCAATACTGACTGAGAAGTTGCATAACCAATGGCTTTTGTACTACGTTGAATATGCTATCGTTGCACTGTTGTGTATAAAGATAACAGGTTTTCTGTTTAAAGGTTATTGTTGACTGAATTACACATTATCAGTTGAACCCTACTGTATGTGTGCTATTGAATAAATGTCAATATCAGATACGAGTCCAAAGAAAGTTTAGTTTTATCACAAGCTTTAAATTTGGTCATTCCATGTGAAATAAAAAAAAAAAACATTTTGGGGGAACAATTCTGCTCGACCATCTTAGGCCATGTCCACACATGCCCTGATGTTTTTATAAACTCATGTTTCTCTGCATCCCTGTGAAATCTGTGAGATCTCGGTCCACACGACCATTTTAGCAAAACTGTTGACTAAGCGTTCCATTCTTTTGGTCAAATTTACCAGCATCCTTTGTGCCTTTATTGGTTAAAATAAAAGCATGTGACTGCGTTGCCATGGAGATGCCCAGCAGAGAAATAAATATGCCGATGTTCTGTCCACACTTCTCCGTTTTTGTAAATCTTCACTTTGAAGAGAGTTTATCAAAATATCTACCAGCGCTCCCCCTGGTGGATACTGGTTTGTATGAATTGGCCTATTTGTAGGCTGTTGAAATATTATAAAGAAATGTAATGTAAATGCCCCAAAATAATAGTTATATTATTATGTAAATTTTCATACTGGTACTCAGGGATGGAGCATGACATACTGGGCCTGACAGACCATCTTGTTGGGCCTGTTTTCCACATTTTGTATGACAACTACATTTGGGACGCAGAAAGCAGACATGATTCTATATGTTCCCACACAAAAATGACATTTGGCAACTGAAGCAAAGTTTATAGTTTATTTTTGTACAGGTGCATTCAGTCTTACTGCACTAATTAAATGGCAATATTTAGTAGCCTATTTTACTTTTTAATATAACATCTCTTTTGTTAGCCTGCTGTTGATAAATACTTTATGAATATTTACATAATAATATAACTATTATTTTGGGGCATACATTTCTTTATAATATTTCAACAGCCTGCAAGTCATACAAACCAGTATCCACCAGGGGGAGCGCTGCTCACGAACGTCTTCTGGCAACTATCCATGGCATGCATAGAACAAAGAACTACAACACGCCAGGGGCTTTCACCGGAAGTAACAAAAATTGTCTGAGCTCAGATGTGTGTACCAGCGTTTACGGAGGGTTTTATAAGTCCCAATATTTTTCTCCGTAGGTGAAGTTTGTGTTTTGTTCGTACGTACTATTATAGTCACGATCTCATGCACAGTTTCTACTTTGCTTGTGTTTCCAACAAACATTTTTGTAAATTATTTTCTCCCCTTCTCCCCTCAGGGTCATTCGCTCCCTGGTCCGACACGTAAAATACTTACTGGGTTTACGTTTCGAAGTAAGCGGCTGGGAACATCTGCAGACGGAGGGACCTTATGTCATCATCTCCAACCACCAGAGCTCCTTGGATGTATTGGGTAGGTAAAGTCGAGGAGCTATTGCTGCCTTTCTACTTATTCTATGTCATGGTGTTGAAGACTGATGTGGAAAATGTATATAAAATTGTAATCAAAAATATCATGGGCAATTAATGGAATATATAACAGACTTTTTGTTTTTTTTATGTATAGTGATTTGATGTTAAGTTTTTGTCCAATAAAAATGTATGTTTTCATGATCTGACGGCTACATGATTAAATAGAAAAGGGAGAGGTCTAAAAAACTTTCTGAAGCCACTTTGTGTGATATGCAAAGTCCCTTTTCAATTGAAATACTGCACTATTCATATGTCATCATTACTATGGAGGACTTAAACTGCCAAAATAATAAATAAGTAAATGTACACATTGGCAAATAATTATTAAAATGTCACGACAAAGGCTGAGATAAAAAAAATATACAATAAATACTAAACAGCCCCTTTTAAAACAAAAAATAAAGCCTTATAAATTTTTGTCTGCATTTATTCATTTGCTTATTCTTTCTTTTTCATCTTATTTTTACACCCTGCTTTACACTTGTGAAGGACGAGAACTCCCTTCATGAAAAGAATAGGGCAGGGCGTGAAAATTAACAGGGTAAAATAAATAAAGGAAGAATAAATGAATGAGTAAGATAATGAATAAATACATGAATGAATTAATAGGCTTTATACATGAATAACAGAACAGACAGAAAATAATGATGAGGCTTTGTTTTTTATTTTGTTTAAGCACAAAAGAGCCGTTTAGTAATTATTATTTTCGATCTCAGCATCTGTAGTGATATTTTACTAATTATTTGACAATGAGGACATTTATGTATTTATTATTTTGGCAGTTTTAGGCCTCCATACCTGTGTCTACCATGAAGTAAAATATAAACGGAGGATTTCCTCACACAATATAGACCAAAACATGAAGTACTGGCCTTAAAGGGAGCCTAACGGGACATGCTTGCAGCTTTCTCCACCCAAAAATGTAAAATCACAGTGGAAGGGGCGTGGCTGGAGGCTTTGGGGTGACGTGCAGGGGGTGAGTGTGTGGGCGGTGCCTGGGCTGGCGCCAGAGGTTCCGCTAGACATTTTTTCTGCCGGTCATTGTGGCCGGCGGGATCGTAAAATTCCGGCCATTATTGAGAATTGTCGGTCATATAGATGTATAGTGAATATTGTGTCATTAACAACGCACCCGTAGATGGTGCACTCCACACACGCTTTAATACAAGTGCGTGAGTCCAAAAACACCTCCATACAGTTGATCTCGGTAACACGCTGATATTTCCATTGAGAAAGACGCGTAACGGCTCCAAATCAGACAGGGCTGTGTGCGGACATCATGGAGAGCTGTCCAGGTGTCACGCGCTCCTTACGTACTGTATCTGCACAATAACTCCCACAGATGCCAAACATGTGCCATTAGTTCAAGCTCTCACCGCTGAAATGGCGAAGTGCAGCTAAATTCACCAAAACGGCCAAGAATGATTCACCACAGATACGATTTATGGCACATTCAGAGCGCCAAACACGTACGGGGAAACCAGCGGCACATTCTGCGCAGCTCCACCCGCGAGAGAGGCTCTAAACTCGGGGGACAGTCCGAGGAGCAGCCGCTGTAGTTAGCGCTTCAGTCTCACTCATCACGCGGGTTTAAACTAATATAATTTATCAGCTCTAAAGTTCATTGCGCACTTATATGGAAGCAAAT
>OMNZ01018917.1:0-11993 GCA_900303255.1 Lesueurigobius sanzi | reverse complement strand
ATATTTTTTCAATTTCAATATCTCAGTCACTATTCAAAAATAGTTAGAAGTACATAGAAAGCTCGTCACCGGAGGAGCGGCCGCTTATTTATGGAAACTCACTTTAAGTACAGGTGAACGAATGGACCCATGCAAAATTAGCCTGGTCTTACCATACCTTCGTACTCATTTCATACAGAGGGTCTGGATCTTCACAATTGAGCTCCGTTATCAGGTGGGAGGAGTCAACTCCTTTTAAAGTTCGAAACGATTGGATCTGATTTTACCCAATCGCTACACTGTAAAAAGTTTGAAATAAAAAAAATGGCGTAAGCGGTTCCATCGGCCGTTTTGTGTTCAGCTAACAAACTTAATTTAATGTCTTGTTACTACTAGTAACAAGGTTCCATCGGCTGTTTTGTGTTCAGCCAACAAACTTATTGTCTTGTTACTAGTAACAAGACAATAAATTAAGTTTGTTGGCTGAACACAAAACAGCTAATGGAACCGCTTATGCCATTTTTTTTATTTCCTAGGGAAGGAACACTTTTTACAGTGTAGCCTGGCCTTAGCCATCCGTATTATCATTTCCTGCATATGCTTGACGTCACCTACAACACCCGCCTCCCCCGCTCGCTGAATGGCCCGAAGAAATTCAACCGATGTCTCGCAGCCACTGAGATCAGACCCAGACTGTAACATGTAGGAAATGATAATTGAGTTTATGGATGGCTAAGGGCTCACGCAAAAATATGTAAAATAAGAGTAATATAAATACTGGAATTAATGTTAGTTTGGAGGGTGTCATGTAGGACCCGCACCACAAATATACAAGATAAATCAAACAGCTAAGGCGTTTTGTTTTTGGCATGTAACGCTCACGGGAATATCCCCTAATATGATCCATAATAATAATAAAAATAATGGCTTACACTTGTTGCGCTTTTAAAGCCTGATCACTGAGTTTCTCAAAGCACTAAATATGAATAGCTCTCTGTACAGCGTGATTTACGATAAGGCCTAAAAGAGTAACGTTAATACACAATTTTTTAATGTCATGTCAAACACCATTTTTTTGTAAATAAAAACATAATCTTACCAGATATAAACTGAGCACAACAAACGTGTGTGTATCCTTATTCAACTTCGGGCCATTTGGCTCTCATCTATTCTTCTGAAAAGCGTGGACACCTGCGACCAATTAAATCCTGGGTTGTTGGTGCAGTTTTTGCAATCATCAACGCAACACAATGGCATTGTGTTGCTTTAAATACGAAAACAAACATGTGACTTCAATTTCAAGACTATTTACATTATTGTAAATTCTCACTAAAGTCATTAGACTATTTCTGTATTTTTTCAACAAGCTTCACAATGTAGTGACCCACGTAGTTAATGTAAAAATGAATGTGCAAAGTAGTCAAAGCTAAGGGTACAAATAGGAAAAGATAAGGCAAAAATAACTGGGCTCACATGCCAGGAAAGTGTCAGCAGTTTCACTGTTCGTCCAGTGAAGCTTTCTCAGGGCTCAAGCCCATGGCAGAAAGCAATATCTAAAATATAGACAGTATTTCACACTTTATTGTTTACAACATAATCCCATGTGTTTATTCATAGTTTAATACCTTCAGTAAGAATATGCAATGTAACTGTTCACTTGCTTTGTATGTTTTTTGACTGCACAGTTCACAATGACGTCATAGTTTTTCCTGCTTTTATTGCATAAAAAGTGTGTACAAATTTTTGATTGGTAGTGTAATATTTGTGAAATTACAAGGCTTTTACACAAGCAAAAACTGGTGCAGAGTTCAACGTCTTCCCTTTCATCTGTTAAAAGCACTTTCAGCCGAAAGAATAATATTGGTTTGTGGATCAAAACACTACCAAATAAAGATCATTCAACATTAAGATATTCCATTTTGAGATTTCTTTGAAAAACAAACTGATTAAATGCTGATTGGCCAAACAACCCAACTGGGACAGTGCTTTACTATTTAATTATCGTTTTCTGGCAGTTCAAAAGTGTCCCAGGTCTCCAGGAAACGTCCCGGCTCAGCATGCCACTGGTGTGAAGAGTATGGTTTTTATTTAATTAACTCAAGTAAGAGTACTGAGTTAATTAAATAAACTCTATCCCCTGTTTTAATGCACTGCACTATATAGGGAATAATAATGATAAAGTTAATAATAAAAGGTACAATAAAACATTGGAGTAGAAATGGAGATGACAACATGAGTAACGAGGTTGTAGAACACAATATGCATGTTTAAAATATGACTATTTATGGTAATGACAGAGTGTAAATATGATTAAGAACAATGTACTGTATATCTGATGTTTATGTAAGGTCTGACTTTATATTGAATGAGCCAAACAATTATCATGTAACTTTGATATTCTGTAAAAGAAACAAAAAGAAATTGTAAGAAAGAAATTGTAAAAAGGGGGAGGAAACATAAGTTTTTACTTCTACCTACTCCTTTTCGAATTTTTGTATTTATTTTTGTCTTTTACCATGTATCCACATAAGGAACATAATTCGAAATAAAGATTTATTATTTATTTATTTACTGATACTTGAAAATGTATTCAAGTCAAGTAAAATGTCAAGTGTAATAAACGTACAAAAAGAACCTTAACTAATTACTTACTTACACACTTAGTCAAATACTTGATTACGTACAAGCGAGTACCACCTGCCTCCGTCAAACTGTAACTTATCTTCTCCGTGTGATAAGACAGAGCCGCCCTTCTCCATCTCCGTGGACAGTTTGCAATAAAACAAGACAGCGAGGTGGTTGTATGTTTTACTTGATGGAGCTGTGTCAGCCATGTTTGATTTGATTAGATTTTTCAGAGTACCTCCTGGGGCCGACAGCGGGACATCGTCAAAAAAAAAGGCAATATCCCTCCCCTTCTCTCTTTTATGGGAGAAGGCTGTGATGAAGCGCAGCGTGCACCTTGCCTCTGCCATATGCTCAGTTTCTTGCTTCTTCTCTTGCGCGCGCCTCAAAAGAGCTATGTTTACATTAAAACGACCTGGCTCCTCTGAAAAAACACTCCACAAGAACACAGCAGTAAGCAACTTATGCCCACAATATGAGCAATAGGTGGTGTTTACGTTACAGAATTATATTTCAGTTGGAGCAGATGCCAATACAGCTATGAGAGACAGTTTTTGAAAAAAATGAAAACAAAGTTGACAAATGTTGTAGGGGTGTAACGGTGGATGTATTGACCCGTGTTGGTTCGGTCCACTTGTGTACCGTTTCGGTTCATTAAATAATGTAAGTTTATTATTGACGTGATTTTAAGTGCTGCAGAACTACGTTTCTCGGCGAGTTTCGTACGGACGCTATTGAGTGACACATCGTATATCTATGGCGGAGCCACATGAGCAGCGGCAGCCAAGGGGGTCATGGGGGGGTCTCAAGACCCTCCTAAAATTGCCTCATACCCGCCATGGCATCCTCCATACACTACCAGGCGCCAAACTGAGGAGGGAGAGAGAGGTGCAGCAGCGGCACACGTCCCTCTCTCCATCCTCCCACCTAATCAGTGCGTTATTAGCCTGGCCTTAGCCATCCGTAAACTCCGGTCAATTATCATTTTCCCTACATGTACGTCTGGGTCTGATCTCAGTGGCTGCGTTAACATCGGTTGAATTGAATCGAGCGGGGGAGGCGGGTGTTGTAGGCCAGGCAACGAGTGGGTAAAATCAGATCCAATCGTTTCAAACTTTAAAAGGAGTTGACTCCTCCCACCTGAAAACGGAGATCAATTGTGTAGGGCCAGACCCTCTGTACGAAATGAGTACAAGGGGATGGTAAGACCAGGCTAGTGCGTTATTGCAACTTTTCCAAAACTGCAAATTCTCCACAGTCAAAGTGACGGTCTATGATGAGTTAAATCTGCTTTAGGCATAGGACGAAATGTGCAGCGCCTCCGTGGAGTTAGTCCGACTGTAGCGGGGCAGGGACTCGTTGTCCTCGGGTCGCCACTTGTCCCCCTCGGAGCACGTCCACCTTTGTCTTTCGCTAACTGGTTTTGGCGATTTACGGGATCTGACAAATAAATACGTGTGCATGTAGATCGCTTCCTTTCAGTGATCTCGTGCCTGTTCATGTGGCTGTACGTGCTTTGGAGTCATGTTGAACTATGTGCAGCACAGTAGCGTTAGTGGTTTGTGCTCATGCTTCACAGCTATAGGTCCTGGGTACGATTCCCGCCAAAAACTGGTACCGAAAATATATTTTTGTTTAGAGCAAGTTTCTCTGCCTGGCAGGTCCCAATATCGTCCGGCCAGCAGGTAAAAGGGGTGTTTTGGTTTGAAAGCTGGAACACCCCCTTCAAAAACAGAAACACCTCCTTCTTCTTATTTGCTCCTGAATTGTAACGTCACGTCTGGTCTTAATCAGTATTTCAAAATAAGATATTGTAATGATTTTTAGTAGATTAACATCGATCTAATCATACGCAACAAAGCAAGTTAAAAACAGTCGGCCACATCCAAATACTGAAAAATATATATCTGTTGTAGTTTACCCACTGACAAATTGGATAAAATACTGTTGGGATAGTTCTTTATGTTCTGTGATATTTATTAGACTATTCCTTATAGGGTAGGCCTAAGTTTTATATGTCTATTTATATGTACTGTATATGTCCCCACAAATTGTTGATGCAAGCACTTAATATTCTTATGTTTTGCTTCCGAGAATTCAGTCGAGAAATGTTTTTCCCCCTGTGGTGCTCGTGAGCTACTGTTGATATACAGATAATGGTCCACTGTCACAACCAACGTCTCAAATCTGCACAAAGATCCCACCATTGCCGTGGATTATTTTTAATCTATCAATATCACATGGTGTTTGACTGCACCCACACTCTCTCATCTTGTTCTTTAACAAATCAAAAAAGACAATCTAGACTATCCATTTTACAAAATACAGCATACAGCATAGAGCATAAACTCTATTTTTTAAGGAGGCTAAGGTCTTTTAACATCAGCCCGCCCCTGCTTCGGTCTGTCTTATCACACAGTCGTGGCCAGCGTCTTGTTCTTTGCTGTAGCCTGTTGGGGAGAGGGTGCTCGTGCTGCAGACAGGAACAGGTTAGATAAGCTTATTAAAAAGGCCGGCCTTGTAGTTGGATCGGGACTCCCAACTGTCCAGCAGGTGACTGAGGAGAGAATGCTCTCAAAACTCAGGACCATCATGAGTAACTCCTCGCACTCTCTTCAGAACCTGGAGGTGATCAACAACAGCACCGTCAGCCACAGACTGTTGGCACCGTAGTGCAAGTCCGAGCGTTTCAGGAAGACCTTCATTCCAGCGGCCATTAGACTTTTTAATGCACAGTGATGATGTCCATTTCAGTACTTTTTATTAAATGTGTATGAATGATAGAGTAATGAATGTGATGTTGTATGAGCTGCTGCAACAGCATACATTTCCTGTAAAGGATCAATAAAGTATCTATCTATCTAAACAAACCAAACATTTGGTGCTGTAGGTTGGTGAAACACTACAGACAGCTAGCCCGGCCCTCCTCGAAAGGCCTGAACGCTGTGGGTAAACTGGGACCCCATAGGATGCTAATGTGATGTAATAGTGCTATTAAATAATAATAATTAAAAAAAAACAAAGCAACACATTAGGTGCAGAAGGCAAATGTATGAAAAAAAAAAAAGTCTGTCAAGTTCTCGCATTTGAAGGAGTTGCTGACATCTTTATGGCGGTGTGCTTGTCACTGTGAAACGCAGAGCTGTTTTAACCTGCCATAAAGAGAAAAAGTTGGAAAAGAGTTTATAATACACAAGAGAGAAGTGCGAGGTGCTGAAGCGAAGGAGGAAGGACGTGTAAGGAGGAGAGTGATTTAGAGAGCACTGCAGGTATGTAATAGAGACTGTGAGCTGTGATTTAGGGCTGGGGCACACGGGGAGGAGACGGGTTTCGTTCTTGGCAAAGATTGACTGTCATTTAATGCGGGCGTGAGTGTAGGAATTATTGCATGGCTGCTACACTTGCCGACTATAGATGTGACACATCGCTCATAAGGCTGCTATCCCTGCTGAATGGGAATTACCCTATTAACGCAAGCTGAATGCTAACTGCTACGCCACATATTGGAGCAGTCGCAAAGAGCTGAGCCAGCTAATGACGCTATGTCGCTGTAATGGTGTGTCTCTATCAAGTGGCGGTGCCTCAGTGGGACACTTAGCTCTTCATTGCTCCACCCAGCCTCCACTCTTCTTCATCACGCCGCTCAATGACCTTCCAAATGGAGCTTAGCTAAAAAGTCAGTGGTGCAGGAGGCTCCACACATCACACCTTCCCCCTATAAAGCTCCATCTCCTGCTTTAGTGCTGTCTTAATATAACTTTTCGCTAGCGAGCATAGGAACAGATGTACAGCTTTTTAAATGTCTCATCTCCGTCAAGAAAGAATTGGATTGCCACTTTGACGTGACTTGGGAGCTATTTGCCTTAATGACCCAGGTGCCTCCCATATAGAAGGCCATTTTCCTTCTGCATCTCTCACACAAATGCTATATGGACTGTCACTATAGACTGGAAATATGTGTTTATCATTCTTGCATTTGTTCTTATGCAAAGTAGGATTGCTGCTGGATTCCATTAAGTGACTCTTTGGTATAAGTGAGTAGTGACTCAAGAAGATGTCCAGAGGTGGAGCTTTCAGCAACCAAGAGCTTATTGAGTATGTACTATGGATTCAGATCATGCTGGAAGTTTTATTAAGTATGTGGGATGGTTTTTAGGTGCTGCAGCAACAAGTGAATAGTGTAATAGTTATAATAGCTTATATAGCTATATGTCAGGTACTTGATGGGCACCAAAGTCTCCTCTATCAGTTTAGCTTAAGGTATCATAAGAGAGGAATGTTATAGCCCAGGCCAGGGGTGTCCCAACTTTTAAAATCATGGCCACATATTAAAGGTGTTGAGGGCCAGAGACAGTCAGGCAGTGAAACTATTGTGTGTATTTACTACTTTATTAGAAGTGCTTTTTAACATCAACATTTGTGGGTTTTGACAATGGAACCTCACTTTAATTAAAGCTTAAAGCAGCTCTGCTCTCTGTAAGATATTGAGGTGACTGATTCTGACTGTCTGCAATTATTAAACTTGAAGTAAAAAGTACCATCTCTGGTGATGTGTGCCACATCAGAAAGAATTCTGAGGGCCAACAAAAATGAGACTGCATTTGGCCCCCAGGCTGCACTTTGGGCACCTTTGGCCTAGCTCAACCCTACAGCTTGCAGCACATGGCGTCACCCTACTCTGTACTTGCAGTGTTTCCATTACAAGTAATACTACTGTATAGTATTGCGTGGTCCCACGGGCCAAACACGAGGCATGCACTAACATATAATGAAGGCAGCAAAAATGCCTTTGGATGGAGTTTATTCGTGGTAATCAGAGTCAAAACTGCATGTGTCCAAACCAGTGTTGGGCATGAAGTCAATTTACTCAATCAGAATCAGAATAGAATTTAATGCCATTGTCAATTGTTTCACAGACTAGGAACTTTCCTCGGTGTTCTCCTGCAACATGAAACATAAACTTGTAATAATGATGAATAATAAACTATGGAAAAAAGTTATTAAATTATAGAACTATAAGGCATGCATAAAGATAGAGTAAGATAGAAAAAACAAGTATTGTACTTGAGTAGAGTTTTTGAGGATCTGTCCTTTAAGAGTAGTATTTTTGTTGACAACTTATTACTTTTACTCCACTACATTTGACAAACAAATATAATACTCCACTACATTTGTAAAAAAAAAAAGAAAAAGCTCTTGTTACTGAATACAGGCAATTGGTCACGTTGTGTTTTTTTCCCTCAAGTGTTTACTAATTTAGCATCAATATGCTGTATATGTTGTTTTTCTGTTCTTTGGTCATTTGAACACGAGTTAAACCAGGGCGAAATGAAGAGGAAAAGACTCAAATACATCTTCAGAAGTAACTTCTTGAGAAAGGCTTTGTTGGAGCCGATACACGTGGAAGCAACATGTTTTAAAAGATTTTAATATTGTGTTAGCCCAGTACAATAAAGGCTTTTTACATCTTCAGAAGTATTGTATATTTGTACTTTGAAGGCTGAGAATAAAAGAAGCAGGAGGCCATGAGTTGCTGCTGTCAATTATATTTGTACTTTGAATACTTAAGTACTTTATTAAGCAAATACTTCAGTACTTTAACTTAAGTAAAGTTTTCACTGGGCAACTTTAACTTTCATTATTTGACCAGTAAATGAGTGTGTTAACAGTCTGAAAATGAGTGTGTTATTTTACCTGCCATTTTAAGTGACTTTGAACAATATGCATGTCAGTGTATGCATATACTAGCGCAAGTTATTTTTGAGAGTACAATAAGGAAGCCATGTTCTTTACAAAAAAACAACAAACAAACCTAAGAGCACGTCAGTCTGATGGTGATTTGGGTGCTACATTGGTGGGGAGCGACAAACTCCTCACCTCTGAGGTAAAGCCCATTTGTAACGTGTATTATCAGTTATTATTTTTTATTTTTTTTACCTTTTACCTTTTCTTTTTTTTTACCTCCTTTTACATGTTTTTAGTGGTAGGGGAAACCGGAGCACCCGGAGGAAACCTACGCAGACACTGGGAGAATATGCAAACTCCACACAGATAGGTCCGTCCTGGCCCGAGATCGAACCTGGACTTTCTAGCTGTGAAGTGTGAGTGCTAACCACAGCGATACAGTGCCACCCAAGTGCATCGTTGAGGGCAGGACTGTGGAGCATGTCCCCAGACCATTTGTTTGTCCCTCACTGATTGGTTCAAGTGCCAGACGACAGCAGCAACACAAGTTGAACATTTTTCATCGTCTTGTATTGGGTTGCAGGCCTCATGTGCACATCTATGTGAACAAGCGCCACATTTCATATGCAAACATTTGCCTGTTGCTTGGCTGACGGAGGACAGACGATTTTGGCTTTGTCGAGTTGGTTCCATAGGAGATGAATGGGGAAAGAGCATCATCGCCTCTCATGTGCCGAGCCCTTCAGTTGAAGTTGGCTGGTTCAGTATGTACTTGACACAATGTCAATGTGTCCATGGCTGGGGGAGACTATTTTTCCCCAATGACCATTTGAGTTTCAGTGATGTGGCAAGCTGTGACAGGACAAGCATCCTGGCATAAAAATCAGCCAAATCCCTGATTGCTAATGAAAAAAGGATCTCTGCCTCTCCCAAAGGACCCCCATCCACTGAAGGAAGCACTGGTCAAAGGCTTCCAGTTTGCTGGTATTTATTCTTTTATTGAAAAAGACAAATCAAACTATAACAACAACTTTATCTGTCTTACAGAGTAAATCCACTAGCTGTGGATTGACATGAGTGAATGTTGAGTGTTCTATTTTAAGCCATATAGCTGGTAGCATAACTTTTATGTTCATACTTAGCCACAGTAAAGAATGCTCCCTTGGGTGATATTGCCACATATCAGGGGACTGCACCTTCAGATGCTCCCTTGGGACTATCTATCTGTTCTCTACGCAGAACATCTGAAAGCAGTGGGCGATCTGTCATTCAAGCTATTAGTTCATAGTTATCATCAGTAGTGGCCAAGGCCATTAGCCTGGAGACATTAGCAGCAGCCATCAGCAAAGCCATTAAGTCCTCTCAGTGCTTAAAGGCTACTGTCCCTCACAAAGACTCATTAGGACGAGGTGCAAGTGATGGGCACACACGGAAACACGGAAATGAAGAAACACGGGAAGAGATTTACTGAGAAAAGGGCAGAAGGGGCAGAGGAAATAGGGTATAGGGTATATGGACACAAGGTACCTTTAAATTCGGATTATTTTTGAAATAATGAAAGTTAGAGATAATCAGAAGTAAACTCGATTAAGTTCCAAAAGATGCAATGAGACCTTTTCTTTCCTTTTTACTTTTGAAGGACAATAACATTACATCTTGACAACAGTCTGCGAGCTAAGAAAGCTAAGAAACGTGATGTTGATTGTGTTTACTTATTTTGGATTCAATCTTCCTTCAAAGTAGAACCCTCAATGGCCCGGACTCACTCAATGTTGCCTCTCGTTTGGCTTTTGTTCCTCTGCATATCCTCTAAAGGGCCCAAACATTTCCCCCAGTAATGATCAAACGCTGGAACGGCAAAGGCAAGGAATGGCAGAGAGAAGCATAAGTGACAAAAACGGAGGCCATGTGGAAAACGGGGGAAGCGAATTTAGCCTTTGACCCAACGTTCCATTCCGGCTCAGGACGCGCTGGGGCCCGGACAGACGCCCGGTTGCTCACATGGGCGCACATGAATGTACATTAGCTTGTGTTCTCCACCGATACAGAGGCTAATCTCCAATGTGCTTCTGGGTGACTGACTTTGAAGATCAAGATGCGCAAATGTTACGTATCAGTCCTTGTATAGTCCGAGAATAGCAGATGAATGAGTGCATTAGTACACGCCGGCGGAAGAAAACTCAATGCCAGAGGGTTTTGTTTTTAGAGGGCGGATCAGGTGCTTGATTATGTGGGTCAGGCTGAGAATAAAAGAAGCAGGAGGCCATGAGTTGCTGCTGTCAATTATTAATTAGCGGGATTTTGTCGAGCGCTGTGATATGAATGACTGTCGCGAGGACGGCGGACAGCTACAAGGAGACGGAGGAGCCGGCAATCCAGCCACACATCATGGGCCGCAGAGTTTATTTTGCCCCAGGGAGCCCTCTCAGAGATAATCGCCTCGAGGAGCTTTTAGCATTCTCACCGTCATCACCGGCGTGTCAAAACCTCTGATTTAATGTTCCAATTTCTTCTTTACCGGAAGGACAATATGCTACGGCGAGATGGATAATTGAAATTACCGATGTCCTGACAGGTGGACCAAGCCTCGTTACAGAAGATTATATAGACCCTTTCGCTGCTTACATCATCAGTGACATCAGCTGGAGGCAGGAAGTGAGCAAGAGAAATAAGATTAAACTAAAACTAATGATTATGAGTGTAAAACTACAACTAAAAAATGTCGTCCTGTTGTGGCTTAAGGCGCAAGAACAAGAGGAATGACATTTGAGACGATAAAATAAGGTTTATCTGATATTTACAACAACAGTTAGACATTTGTTTATCGTTACTATGACAACAGCTACAATGGAAATAGATAGGGATCTAGCTTTTCCGCCTCCAGCTAATGCCACATTCATGCGAACTGGGGAACTCGTTTTCCCCAGATGGAAGTCCGTTGTTCCCAGTTGGTTTGTGTTCATGTGCTTTCTATGTCGGAAAGTGGGGATTTTGATTTCACCAGATAAAAACTTCTTCTTCTTTCATCACTAATTAGCATTTAACATTAGAGCTAACTAGCAAATCAAAAGCTGAACTTTGGTTTGTTTAATAAAATATCACATAAATTTTCTTTTTGCTAGCATAGATTTCTGGCATTTCTCTCGCAAATATATTACTCCAAAGACAACGAAGGCTCACAGTAGACCTGTGAAAGTAGCAGTGTTCACCAAAAAAGCTCACATTTAGCGAAAAAATTAACAAGTCAGCTGATTTCCGCGTCAGATGCGGAAGTCGGGAACCTTGTTTTGACCCCAGTTCCCCAGTTGTTTTTCCCAGTTGAGCGAGCGTTCATGTGCATTTCCCAACAGGGAAAAACGTTTTCCCCAGTTCCCGAGGTCCACATGAACGCACCATAAGCCCTAAATGTTTACAAACAATGAAAGGGTCTATAAGGCTTGAAAAACTGAACACTTTTGTCAAGAGATGTTCAAATGTACTTACAGTGCACTATTCACCTTATTCAGGAAGTTGAGATGGGGGCCGCCATCTTGTGTTTCTGGTTAAACTGAAGGTCTGACTTGAGCTGATATTGGCATAGATTTTTGTTATTGGTAAAACATTTACAACAAACCACTGTCTAAATATACCCATCAGCTTTGGTCCTTGAGAGTTCCTCACAGACAAAACGTTCCTTCAAAACGTTTATTTTCTAAATGGCTTAT
>OMNZ01018916.1:7568-21832 GCA_900303255.1 Lesueurigobius sanzi | reverse complement strand
TGAAATAATCATGACAGAAACCGAAAAAACAACAAAAGACTGAAAGGCAAAAATTTAATTTCTCACCTCACTCTTTCCCTATATGTAAAAAATCAATGAATACGGCTGTGGACATTAGAAAAATGTTTTGTGGTTAGACCTGGCCCAGGAGATAGAAAATAACAATAAAAATAATTATATTTTTCAAAAAAATCACATAATTCAATTGCAAAAAAATGCAGTTCCATACTGTATATCAGTGTATAAAAAAAGAAAAACAAATTCATCTTCATGATTATTGGCCCTGTATTGCCTGGGGACGCACTGGAGCACTGCAGCCTTGTTAATATGCACGATGTCATCAAAATGATTCATAGCTGCATAAAAAGTATCGATATCTTTCCGCTAAATATCGCGATACATCACAAAATCCCGTTGACACAATTCAACATTTTACCTGTGTCTGATCCCTGTCCGTGGTGTTTTCCAGGAGAGGACGACCGCCTGGCCCTGAAGAGCAAAGTGTCCGTCATCGACCTGTTCAAAAAGGACTTCAAAGTTCACGACCCCAACGCCAAGTGGATCAGCGGTGAGTGGCTCTTTTCACTCCCACTCTCTCTGTGTGTGTCGTTTTGTCTCCAACTCAGTCATGTGCTGTATGTGCACAAAAGGCACTGTTTGAAAATCATTTCTAAAAACCTTACAAAGAGGAATTCGTGCTTTTGTGTCGAGACATTAATTGGATACGAAAAAACCTGCATTTGAATTTCTCACATATTCTCCACATTTTCCCTCGCCTTTCCGTGGCATTTCACGTATGATTTGCATCTCTTTAATATGTATAATAACCTTATGTATATAGCGGTGTACGCATTTCATCTTAATGTGCTGCTTTAGCAATGGCCTATGCTAATGCTGTTGTTGCCAGGCAGATCACAACGTGGCAACTGTTTATTGAAGGACAGGCCTTAAAACGACTGACCGATTATACAGTGTTTTTTTCTTTATTTGCATCTGTGATCGTATTTGCTTGATGTCCTTCCCTGTAGTCTTTCCATAAGGTCACCATGGCTTCAAATGGCCTCATCTTTTTTTTTAAGTCAGAGGCGATGCGTGGCAGGCTGCTGTTCATACGTCTTACTAAAGAACATTTGCTTTGCATTACCATAAACACTCGCCACTGGGAGCCAATCAGAGTCAATGTAATCATGTTTATGGTTTAGCTTGGGAGCAGCATTGATGCGGGAATGATAGGAAAGAAATGAAAAACGAAAGTGACTTTGTGGAAATTGGTTAAGACTAGGGTTGAGAAGTCAGAAATATCTATTTACAAGTAGAAAAAGGGTCTCAAGCTGTCATCTGTACTGGGTTGTTTGAGCTTGTGTCACCTTTGCAAATTGAATTTTGCACAGCAGGCAAGACTTGTATAATGTTCTATCTTGTTTTTGGTTTAACTTTTTATTCAACCGGTAGCACAGTGGTAAGTGCTCGTGCTGCAGCTAGAAGGTCCCAGGTTCGATCCCGGGCCAGGCCCTCTCTGTGTGGAGTTTACATGTTCTCCCTGTGTCAGCGTAGGTTTCTCCTATCACTAAAAACAATAGATCAGGCTACATGAGAGCTTGTTTATGTGTACGAGTGTGGGACAACTGATGGAAATTAGCCCCAGGCTACAATCCAGAGTGGTGTGTCTACATCAGGGATCTCCAACCAGTAGCTCAGGAGCTACCAGTAGCTCGCCAGCCCTTTCCAAGTAGCTCACCAAAGACTTTCTTCATTTCCTACATACGCGGGATGAGTCAATTTTTAGATGTTCAGAACAAAACATCTCCAAACATTTCAGTGAATATAGCAAAGTATAAAGCTGAAACTACGTATAGAAATGTTCTTTTATCATTGAATGATCATCTTGGTAGTCCTGTTACACAGGTTTCTGAGAAGCCATTTTTCTTACAAAAAAGTAGCTCACAAGGTAGAAAAGGTTGGAGACTCCTGGTCTGCATGCATGTGTCTCTTGCGTGTTCATTAACATGCACTGTCCCAACCAAATAAACAATAAACTTGCAACCACAACCCATTCGATTTACAGTCATCCATCTGTTTACAAAGATATGATCAGATTCAGTTCACAGAGCACATTTTAAATATGTCCAGGAGCAACGTGAGGCAACACTATAATAGCCTGTTGAACAAATTCACTAAAATTACAGTTCGAAAACAGGAAAAATAAGGCACCCCAGCTTTCATTCACCCACAGAGTCATATTGTTATGCACGAAGGCCAGACACTGCAGCTGAATAGAGAAAAATGTAAATTGATTGATTTCATTTTCAAACTTGTTTTATGTCATTTTGTGTGTTCATATAATAATAAGGCATTTAATGTGTTGAAATCTGCCTACATTTTCAACAACGAAATCAAAAAAATGGATAAAGAATTACTATTGCAACAACACATCATCAGTAGGGTAAACTAACCTGTCTCACGACGGTCTAATCCCAGCTCACATTCCCTTTTAGTGGGTATCCAACACTTGAATTCTGCTTCACAATGATAGAAAGAGCCAACAGATTTAAATTTCTGGATTTATTTAGTTGACTTTTTACAAGGATTTGTTCAGAGGGGATTTTGGATATCTTACTGCATTTTTTAAAAACGCCTTGTTTTCGCCTTGTTAAATCAGGCTAGGAATTAATTGAAAAATCCCTTTGAACTAACTTTCAGAATATTGATCAGTACAAGACTTTGGAGTCTGTATTACTAAAGTGGAGATGTTGTTGCCACAATGTGAAAAAAAAAAAAAAAGGTCATTGGAGCTACAATTTCCCATATAGTTCTACGGAGAAACACTGAGTCAGTGCAATAGTCACACTCCTTAAATACTAAATATTTATTTGTTTCCAATTGAAAATGTATATGTTAGGAGAGCAAACTGTAAGAGGGAGGGGAAACGCACACCAAAAACCTTTTTCAGAGGTGCAGATATTGAGGATATCGCACACTCGGGTGTCCAAAATATTTATTGAAAAAGATAGCGTTTCGGCAGCCCCTTTTTCAGATCATGTTCTGTTTTTTTGGAACCACAGTGCATGTGGAGTGGACCAGAGCAGCTGGTTTAGATCGTCTCCAAAGAGTGGGTGGTGCCCATCAATCTGGAGGCTACACCCAGTGCAAATTGGAGCCAAATTCTACAAAAGACAAAATACAGAAATATGCATACAATAATGGATTACATGAAGCATCTTAGGTCTTAGTCTATATTTAGTCCATGAGGAGTCAAAGTCTTTAAATGGTGGATCCAATAGTGCTCCCTCCTGGACAGAAGGAGATCCAAGTTTCCACCTCTAGGGGGAAATTTTACATGTTCAATCCCAATATAGCTTAGAGATGATATGGGAATTCCACAAAATGAGCTGCCACAGGATAATTTAAGTTTTTGCATTGTGCTTCTGTGTTCTGCTGTACATGTTTTGCCCACATAGGCTTTTCCACAAGGACAAGTAATAAGATAAATAACTGATTTAGTGTTACAAGATATGATTCCTCTGATGGGAATATTATTTACCTGTATGGGGATATTTGAAGGTGTTACAGAGTTAAGAATAACTGCACTGACTAGCATCCACAACGGTGATTACCATGAGGTATAGGGGGACAAGAGCAAACCTGAAACCTGTCCCAAAACCTGAACATTTCAAATATTGAGTTAGCCTGCAGTGTCTCCCCTTTATATCATAATATCATCTGCATCACAATGAACCCTATGTCAATTTGCCAGCCAACAGAACACATCACTGCCATTCTAAACAGAACTATTAACAATATTCACAATCAATGTTGACAATAATGTGACTGGAGAGCGTGCACGAGTTCCATAGTGGCACCTAGAATTAAATAACAACGGCTTTTGTTTGTTATTCATTGTGTAATATAAGTTGATCCTCAAGGCTGCATCGACCAACTGTGAATGTAAACTATAGCTTATTGTCAAGTGTTGTGACAGTGGACTATACTGTATATAGTGCTGTGGATGTCTCAGCTGTGAGCCACAGATGTCCTGACGTCTGTCTCTCCGCTTTACTGCCATTGTTCCTGGGGCCCATCTTATGAAAAGTGTAAACAGATCTGTTGCACATGGCTGGATACATACTGCTGCAGGACGGGGCACATCTGGAAGCCCACATCTGCTCAAGAAAACACAAAACAATAAAAACTGGTGAGAGCAATTTAACTTTCGTCTCCACCTATTTCCAGATCGTGAGCTAGTTTTGGTCAGGATTAGGATTAGCCTATTGTGCATGTTTTGGTTGATGGGGGAAACCAAAGCACCCAGATGAAGCCTAGACACCGAGATCATGACAATTAATCAAATTTTGATCAAATAGAGATATAAAAAATAGAGATATCAAAAAAATGTTGACGTAGACATGGTGAGCTTTAAACGTCACTATTAATAACAAGCTGAGTCCAGTAGGTGGCGGTAAATAGTTGGCTCCAGTTCCACGTTTGTGAAATCAAAAATAATACAGCTTCAAAACTGCTGGATAGTGATACAAAAATGACCTGCCAGTTTCCCCCAAATATTGGAGCACTAAGGAACATGAGCATTTCTTTACGGTTTCTACTCCAATGGTAGTTCAGAGATACTTTTCTTACCAATTTAGTTACCAATTTTAAGTAAACTTCATCATAACGCTTGGCTAACCCTGTGCTAGTGCGCTAGCTAGCTGTTGTTGCAATCTGTCATTCTTTCTTCAAACTCTTTGACTTAATGTGTTTTTATGTTGTGCCTGGCCACATGACAGGTGTGGTGTAGCTACAGTGTGGTTGGGGAAGTGCCCATCTCCGCTTCTGTAGTATATGTTAGCAATTAGCATGCAGTTTTTACTTATTAAGACAAAAATCTATTCGAAAATGGAGATTGTTCAATATGGAGAAAAAATATAATTGTCTGTGCCTAGCTAGGAGCTTGTTTTGTATTGCTGGCAACAGTATTACCCAAGATGTTATGCAGAGTACCTTTAATGACAATCTGCAACATCTACCTCAGTCTTTCCAGTTACAGCACATAGAAAAAAAACTTTGCTTGTGAATCGGATTATTCGTTCATATTAATAGTTGTGGTCCAGACTAGAGTGTGGATCGGGCCAGTTTTTTCTGTCCGACACCGGCCCTCACCCGACATACCAGTGATCGAATCCGAGCCGAGCCCGATAGGCTTTGACCTATTTGTGTCTGACCGAGGTCCGACACAATTAAAATCACAAAATTTTCTTAAGCCTCAATGACACAGTAGGATATTGTTTGTGTAGAAAGTCCGATTTTATCAATGAAATTCAGCACAGATGAGTAGCGCGCATTCAGCCACAGACAGCACACGGAGCAACAAGTCTCACAGACAGCACACGGAGCAACAAGTCTGACCACGCTGTCTGACTCCAGCTCAGTCCTTCTCAAATAGTGGAGCGCGGTGCGCATTTATGAATGCGCGGTGCGCACCGCGCTCCACAAATAGAGAGAGTCATTATCAGTCACTCTCGCAATTTTACAGCAAGAGTGAGTGATAGTGAGACAAACAACAATCTCCCTAAAGCTAAGACAAGGAAATATGACGAAGATACGCTGGGACACGAGGAAAGATCAGGGGAGGAAAGACAGAGCTCCCATGCACAAAAGTACTAGGTTAAACTCCCACTACTTTCAAGCTTGCTACATTTACGCTAAGGGCCAACTATCTGCCCATAATCCCCAAACTTTCGTAGCTGTGACAAAAGAAGGCGATGTGGGTTCACTTTTAGCCGACCATATGAGTCTTTACGCACTGTCTTTACGCAGCGCAGAGAGCCATTACATGGCTCTGTGCAGCCCCCGCGGGGGAAAAGTCTGCACACTTTCCCCTCACGTGGTGTTTTGTTTACCTGGGTCACGTGACGAAGGCGCTGTCTCCGCTGTCTCTTTGTGCAGCGCCTTCATAAATGCTTTATCCATGTGTTGAAAATGTACACGGCTTGAAGCCTTGTCCAAAACAACAGGGACTCTTTCAGAAGTTGCCAGTAGAAATAAGGCACTTCCTGTTGACCTTTCACAATCTAATTCTCTGCATAATATAGGATAAGCCTGTATTTCTTTCTTTCTTTCTTTCTTTCTTAAGTTAAAGAGGGTGAGGCCCATTTTAATTTATGGCACACTGTGTGTCCGACTCCGACCCCGAGCCCGAACATAAGTTCTATAAGTTTGTGTAGGTTCTATAAGTTCTATAAATAGAGTCCGAATCTAACTGAGCCCGTAGGAGTCCGACAGGCTTCGTCGGACATCGGTCGGGTTTCCACACTCTAGTCCAGACACATTTCACATCTTTCAGGCAGCAGAGTGACCCAACATTGCTGACAATATAAGCCAAAACCATGTTTATTGATTTTAGCATCAGAGCTACTTCTGGGTTTACAATCGCTCATAACACGCTGCAGACGCCAAGCAGCGGCCCCTTTTATCCCCCAAAACAATACACTGCAAGGGATAAAAATATACTTCACTCTACTACAAAAAAGCAGCTGAAAAGTTTTGCTGATTGACATTATCACTGTATGTTACATTGGCGTTTAGATATTCAAATGGAACAGTGTTATGTAGCTTTCCATTTCTGCACATAAAAATACTCTCCGACAGCCATTCACTCTCACATTGACTCGGTATAACCAATTTAGGTTAACCCATTTGGCTTTAAACGCACCAAAATTGGAGGTATTTTTAGCCGTCGCACTGACAGGAGTCCATTATTTCATCTTCATTACTGTCATCTTTTTCTCTCCCCTCCGTGGCCTGTGCTTTCTGGGTTTTCTATAATGGCTTTGTAAACCTAATTTTGTGTATTTTCGTTCACGAACCTGCCTTAGCAATAGCCACCCATCAATCTTTTCCTCTCCCCGTAGACGCCGTGAAGGACCTCTGATGATCTTATTATTCTGTATGATGAGGAATAGACTTGCAGCGCTATTTTCCGTCGAGCTTTGGCTTAAGTTGTGCCATTTTGCTTGACGTGGCTTATCTTTAGCGCGCAGGGGTCGGCGAAGTCGGGATCCCTGACTTCATTCCTCGGAGGAGTCATTTCTGCAGAGATCTGGAAGTGTGGATAAACTGCAAAAAAGTCTTATTATAATGCGACAAACGCTGACAAGGAAAGGGTCGGATTTGAATAGTCAGAGTTGTGTGAATATCAGACTGAAAGGACATAATTGTGGCTTATAATGGCATTGCCTTGGTAAATACTGTTGGAGACATTATCCGCAAAGCATTTACCCATGTTATAACATTGTTTCCTCATTCAAAAGCATACCAGGAGTTGCATTTCATTTCATCCACGCTGTGTGAAATCTTTTTTATTTTATTTTTTTACTTTGGCTGTTTCTCTTTCTCCTGCTGAAGCACTTTGATCAATATTTCTTGTATTTTGCTGCATAATACATGGAGCACAGACGTTTCATTTTCCACTGAGCACTGGATGAAGCTTGCATGCACACCTCGTGTTTTTCTACTTAAAATTCATCAATTCAACTTTGTCCCAGTGGTCTTTTCTGGACAGGTGCATGGTTTTAAGTTATACTCCAAGAAATACTAAGGCTAAGGTTTTCAAGATGGTGTTAAAAGCAAGAATTAAGCATAATGCTAGGCCTGGTGTATCTCTTTACAAATAAAAGCTTATTTTCACCCAGTGTATACTTGCATTCATGTTCTGGAAATCTATTCCAGTTTGAGCAGGTGCCAATACAACTCTATGGGAGAGTAACTTGGCAAATGTTGGACTTGGTCATTATTTGATAGTGATTGGATTCACAAACCTGCCATATTATTCTTATGGCCTCTCTACTGGCCAACACCACGCACATGTTTTTCAATATTCTCACCACTTTTGAACACCTTTATGAGAAAATAATTCAACCTTAGTTCATGTGCGCTGACAGAGAAGACATTGAACTTTGTGATGCCACTTGAACACAACCCATACGTGGCTTTGTGACCGAGAGGTTATCGTCACTTGCAAGAAGAGGCTTTTCTTTAGGGATTTTGCATGTTTTTTCGCCTGACATCAGTTGATATCTCCTCGTAATTGCCTTAGTTGTTATAAAGCGCTTCATCAAATGTAAGTGATAGTCCCCACAGTGAGAGTCTGAGAACAGCTAGAACAACCTGAAGGTGAAGTGTGTCCGGTGGGAGTCAGCGGGGTCTCGTCAGCATCTGCTCGCTGCTCCAACGGCTGTGTTCATGTTGTTCACGCCTCCTCACGACTAGCACTATCACTGGAGCACTCTGCCGACAGGACGGGGTCACTGATGGACTGTGACTCGCTCAACAGAGCTTGTGGAAATTAGCTTGTGACTAAAAATCAGGGTAAGTCAAGTTTCGTGAGCTCTGGCTGTGTTGTAAGACGTTTCACTCATGGTTAGTGCTGTGTGAAGCCATTTATTGTCAAAGAACTGAGTTTACTCTTTTGAAATCATAATGAAACAGAAACTGCTCAAATTTACATGATCTTCAACAGCTGCCAGGAAAATTGTTCAGGAGCAAAGAAAAACTCACTTCAGCTGAAATACAGGACTCTCTGACATGGACTGTCTGAAAAATTTTACGTTTGTTTCAAGATGCACAATATGTAAACTTTTGATCCGGGACATTTTGCTTGTTTCTCTAATCTCTTTTTCAAGAGAGTCCTGACCAAGACAGAGGCACAAGTTAAGACAATTTAGATATTACAGGACAGATTTCAAGCAACGATTTCATAAGACTTAAAGATTTAAAACACATTTCCAAACCTTTGAGCAATAGTTTTGAGCCTTTTGATACAAACCAACACAAACTACAAAATGGGTAGAGTCAATTGTTGATATATTAGTTACAAAGATATGTTTATAGGGGACTTTGAATATCATGTTTAGTTTTTGAGTAAACTAGCTATTTTGTGAATAAATATGATTTGGGGGGGGGGGTTCAAAGCTCAATAATTCAGATTTGGAATTAAATATTGGAAAATCCCTCTGAAAAACCCTTTAAAATATTTTCTCCAAGACCAGAAAGTTCTATTATGCCTGCACCACTCCCATCCAGCCTGTCTGTCCTTGGGAGAGGATCCCCCCCTTCATGTGGACCTCCCCGACGTTTCTCCTTTTGTCCCAATAGGTTTTTCCTTGCCGAGAAGGAGGGTCTAAGGACAGGGGATGCTCCAGCACTATTAATATTCACTAATTGTCTTTCTTTTTCTTGTGAAGCCCTGCGAGGCGACTTTGTTGCGATTTTGGGCTATACAAATAAAATTGAATTGAAATTGAATACCTACACTGTCAAGATTTTGTCTTTTATTTGTTTCCAGGTGAAAGCATATAATATACAGAGAAACATGGAGAGGCTTCTCCGTGATCTCAACTAGTTGTGTGGCTGACTTGTGTCACTGAAAGCCATCCCCGGGCCCATATGTTAAGAGAGAAAACTGGCCCAAAGCCTGAATATTGAAAAGAGTGAGTTTTGCCTCTCCTTAATTAACTTTCCACTAATGAATATGGAGTGAAAGTATAAATTGTCCATTGCGAAGCGCTCTGAGTGAACTCTGTGTAATAAGCACTCTTTCCTACTTAATTTAGTTTCAATTCTGCATGTTGAGTAATCCTCCAACGCGCAATCCTAAAGGCTGAAGAGTCAAAACACTTCCACCAAATGATATTATGAAGTGTTGGCCTCCTTCTCATTGTACAGTGGTTACCCAACTGGGGCCAGAACCTTTAGGTGACACTGCAGGGAGCAAACACTGTCCACACGTCAATTATATTCAAAGTTCTGAACTAACTTTCCGTGTATTTGATTTAAAAAGTCAGTATTTTGTGTTATCTCAGTGTGTAGTCATGATCTAAGCCTTGCTCGTACCTTCGCCAAATGCCTTCGACTTCGCGGGGGTCACGTTGTAGACAATGACTCGTGAATGAATTCGTACCTCATTTCTCTCTGTGTTGTTTATGTAAAGCGAGAGGATATTAGCCCGTTGTGACACTCGGTTATTGACTGCTCCCACCGCACGACTTGAGTAATGGCGTCCCAGTCGATCACTAATAGGTTTCGCCAATGGCTTCTTCCCGTTTCCAATGAGACATATCAAATTACGTACAGTACCGAGTCTCCGCTGTTCGCTCGGTGTCATCTGCAATCGCTATTTCACATCTGTAACACTGTCGGAAGCAACAAGTTGAGGCGATAAGGAGGGTTTTACATTCGGAGAGGGGGATGAGTGCAATCTTGATCAAAAAACCCTGTGCCGAAGTTTTTTTTCCTGGTAGTAAAGTAATAATCTTTTCCACACGATGCATATAAATTAACGGAGATGAAGAATGGGGATGTGCGCAAGGATTTGACAGCTGGAAACGCTTTGAGGTGACGGCTAACAATTAAAATCCAACTTCTCCTACCTCTGTTGCGGTGTGAGAACGGAAGACATCGGCCTCAGGAGCTTGAAGAATCCCAAGCTAGTTTAGTGTCTTTACTGATCTGAAGGGCCTACTATATCTATATTTGAAGTCGGTGTCAACCAAATTACTTCTCCAGGGCCACAGTTTGTCAATGAGTTTCCACTAAATGTCAAAGTGGATAGAGACAATCAAAAACGAACTGTCAAAATGCATATTTTTAGTCTTCGCTTATTGCTAATTTCTCCAATCAGGTTCAATGCCTCCTCTGTCAGCACATGGTGTCCAAAAGATATTCAAAAACATGTTGGCTCATAGAAGTTATTCAGAATAATATGGGAGGTTTGTTCATCAAATCACTATCAAATACTGATTTGTCAGTTTTATTTTTGGAAATGTCTTTCAAAAACTGTTCTCTCCCATAGAGTTGTATTGGCACCTGCTCCAACTAACGTGAACACAACCTATTGATGGAAAGAAATGTAAAGCAATTCTTCGTGCACTATAGGAGGCTGTGGATGTGCCAATTTAGGACAAAGGTTTAGCCTTGTTTGTCGAAAAACATTGATCTTTAAAAAGAAAAGATGCTTTTACTGTGGCTGATTTCCGTCTGCAGTTCCCGGACAAGTGCACACAATATTGATGTACACATTACAAGTAGACTTTGGTAGCATTATTAGTTCTTTACTAACATTAGCTCATCTATAACCATTTAAAATCAGATAGTTACCCCAAACAGACCCTCATGAATTGATTCAAAATACTATAATTCTTGTGCTACTTTACATACAATGAACAGTTTAAATGGACTGATGTTGGAACAGCTGGTTTTTGAGGTAAGCATTGTTTGGATGTATTTGTGTACTGCTTTTTTACTTACAAGCTTACTTCATTATGAGTTCACCAATGAAATCAACTGCAAAACTAGAAGCCCTTTAACCTTGCAGCATAAATCTTTGTTTGACATCAACACCATCTAACGCAGCAGGTAGATACTAAAGACCCGTGTGCGTTTGGATGTGTGCTTCTCCCCAGAGCAGATGGACTGGAGTGATGGCTGTGTTTTGACAGATAGTAGCTGTCACAGTCCACTGATGAATGCTCAGTGTTTTATACAGAGATAAAATCCTCTGATGTCGAACCAGGAGATCAAGAGAAAAATATATGTTCACTCACTTTTAGACGTTTAAGGGGAGAAGCTGCAGGAAACATGGGCCGGGCGGCACGGTGCCGCAGCGGTTAGCGCTCGTGCTTCACCGTAGCAAGGTCCTGGGTTTAATCCCCGAGCTGGGCCTTTCTCTGTGGAGTTTGCATGTTCTCCCTGTGTCTGCGTTTCTTATACAGAATATACAGTTTACGATAAATGAAAGAAAACTTGCGATGTATTTTTTTCTTATTCAGCATTGATGCCAATATTAAAGCAAAAGTTTTGAACTGATGTCTCTAAATTTAAAAATTCTCCCCTTTCACCTGCAGTGCACCTCCTTAGTTACTTTCTGGGCATATCATTAAAATGTTTGCAGCTTTTGAACAAAAATATTAAAGCATTTCTATGTGGAAGTTGTGTTCTTTCTTACACCTGGGGCATTCAGTCTTTTAGCAGAGACATAATACAGTATAAAAGATAAGGTTTTCTTCCTGAACCAAAGAACGTACTCTCCATATAGTAATATCCAAATGCCGTCTGGAGAGCGAGTATGGCTCTTATCCTCTTCACCCTCCGAGGGAGCGGGCCTACGCATGACCCTGTCTGAAGCACTCGCCACTTACTCCACACAACTCTCCAACATATACTTTCAATTAAACTTGTTCCGTTGCATGATTCATTCTTGAAATGTTAACATAATAATTCAGTTCAATTGGCTTGTTTGAAAATGCGGTGTATAGCCCTGGTTTGTCCTGCATGGCCCAGCACTGATTTATAGCATGGCATAAATATCAGACGGAGAATACAGTAGAGAAATAAGACGTAACTCCATGACCTGAGACATAATTGTGGATTTTAAACATGCATTTGTACATCTCAGCATCAATAATTTACACTTCATTACTTTGGGAAATACTTTTTTGATTGAAGACTGCGTAGGTCTGGTTTTGAATTGGCCTGGAGCGCCCTCTGTGATCAGCAGTGGGAATAACAATCCGAATAGCAGAAAATACAAGGTTTAATTTTTGCTCAATGGCATGCTAGGACGTTAATGGAACCATAATGAAAACACTTGGAGCGCACAGCAGGTCAGGTCCAGTGAGGATTTATGGAGGTTGAAAATACAGTATGAAGAACGGTTCCTGATCATATTTTTACATATTAAAATACAGGAAGTCTAACACACCATGTGATGCTGCTGAAGAGGAAATGGACAATACAGGTTCACTCAAACTTACGTGAATAAATTGAAATACAGGTATCTTTTAGATGAGAGAGCAACATTATAACACAGGTAAAAGTAAATTTTGCATCATTATCCCCTTAATGACTGTACTTTGGCATGACGTTTTTTAATTTCCAGGTTTTGGGTCAGTTTGCTGTTCTACCATAGTTAACCATAACCTTTCAATAAGGAGTGTATTGCACAGATTCACAGTTTTTTAAGTATTATGGGAAATTATGATACATTTTTCCTAAGCCTGTCCCTTAAATTGTACCTACAGGTATAGACACCAAACTTCCCAGCCGTGTACTTTATTCTGAATGTCTGTACTGAGGGACTTTTTAATATTCAATTTCTGGCCGGATTTATTGAGTTTTGAACCAGAACAAGGCACAATTTGACAAATTATTCACTAAGTAGTTCATTCAAAAACTAAATTAGATATCCAAAATCCCCTCAGTAATATACAGCAACAGTTTCAAATTGCTATTGCTCAACTTAAAGATTTTCCCCATTCACCTCCACCATAAGAAAGATCTAGTTAGGACACAAAGATCCATTGGCTGAAATCATGCATGTTGATTGGTGTTGTGTCCATTCTTACAAAAAACAATAGTACAGTCATAGCTGTTGAACAAAATACCCATTTGTAGTCATGACAGAGCTGTATGTTGCATTTGGCATCTTCACAGCCGTCTGCTGAGTTGGTCCCTCAGTCCCATAATCCCACATAATAGCAGCAGACGAATGGGCTTCAAAAAGCACCAATTCTCTCATCGCATCTCGCCAACGCACTGGATTGGAGACAGAGGTGCGCGGCTAATTATCTCGATACTATCCACCGCCCATTCTCCTCTCGGATACTATAAGCACAAATTCACAACGCCGAGCAAATGGCACAAGAGAAATGTGATTCTCTGGACTCTCTGCAGCAGCAACACAGAATAGGACTGTGTAATTTAGGCTTCTTTTCATGATGATTTTGAAAGGCTTTGAGGGCTTTGTGCAAGATCTGTGAAGAAATAATCCATCTTTGTATAGGACTGGACAGTAACAAATCCCTCGATCTACTGTATATGTTGAGAATAGTGTTAAGCAGAGACACCAAAGCTTCAGTGCAATAGGAATGTACTCTACTATACTCTATGTGTGCATGATGTGTGTAGAGCCTGAGTTTAACCTGCCAGCGGTCTGCAGATGGAAATTAGCCCAAGGCTATCACCTGGGACATTTACATTGGTTTAAATGTTCATTAATATGCACTCTCCCCCCTTTTTCCTCTTAAATAAATGATAAAACTTCCATTGCCACCTCTCACACTAGCATTCTGTAGAGTTTCCAGGCCAGGTTGAGACATATCAACTTGCCTGTATTGAATATTGCAAGACACGGAGCCCTATTATGGTAAATGGTCTCAACTTATGTAGCGCTTTTCAACCTACATTAGGCACTCCAAGGTTTTTACAGCAAGGAA
>OMNZ01018912.1:0-22645 GCA_900303255.1 Lesueurigobius sanzi | reverse complement strand
GCCCATAGACATATTAAAAATAGAACACTATTGCTCATTTTTCTCCATTTGCATTATTAAACACAAGTTGAGAAAGAATCCAAGTTGGCACATTAGACTACTCCTACATTGCATGTTCCTAAAAAGAGCAAGCAGGTGGGAAACGTCGTCCTCACGGTACGGGTAGAGCTGCAATGAACCTCCACAGTACTCCCGGATTTAAACCTCACTTCCATCTTTTTTATTTCGAGGCAGTGCTATTTCTGACTGAGTTCCTATCAGAGCCTATGGAGTATTCAACAGATCTCTAGTAAATAAATCAATATTTTAAAATTACCGACTGGACAGCAAGTATCAGTTGGCTAACCACTGAGAGGACATTCAAAACTGTCTCTAGCTGCATGGAGAGGATGGCACACGCTGTGACCAGCCTTCCAAAATATCAGAAACTATCTGATGTCTGCCACAGCTCATCTTTGGTTGTACCACGGTTTGATTTTAAATGTTTTTCTCAGTCTCCCTGTATAACCTACGAGGAGCATTTTCAAGCGGTTTTCCCCCACGACGAGTGATCGTTTGTCACAGACGGCCAGAATCATGCTGTGTACACCCGGCTTAAACATGGTACATGGTAGAATTGACAGCAAAGCTGACTGAATTGAATAATCCACTGGTGCAGTTTGTGATCGGCAGCTCTCCCTGTGAAAATCCTCATAGGCACAGAGTGTGTTCTCCGAGGTGTCACAGATTTTTGACCCCCTTTCGTGCCCCCTTCCTTTATCGCACCTTCTGTCATAGTACCTGAAATCTAACAAGTTTTCCAGTGACAGAGTGAGAACATGGAGCAGGCTGCCGCGACTGCAGGTGGTGAAAACAACATTTTATTCCCCTAAGATATTCCACTAAAACAAGACTTTGAACAGAAAAATACTCTTTCAACTCACTGAAGCTGCCCACACACTACATGATTTTAAATCTTCTGTGCACAGACCACACACACTTAAGGACAGACATGAGGACATACACACACAAGAGGAGTCCCACCACAGATCATGGCATGAGAGAAAGTTTGTATTGAGCCACGCCTCCTCAGACACAGAAAGATAAAAAATCTGGCTAAATATCCCCTAGTGTGTGGGCAGCTTGACTCACAGGAAGGGCTGTGTCCAGATATTTTGCACAGCTGCATGATGAAGACTGGTTGACGCGTGACATCACGTGGCTTTGTGACAATGACGCTGGTTGCCGCATGGGGGGCAAAAAGAAAGTGCACCGCCATCGGATAATATTGTGATTATGGCAACTTTTGACAACAGATGCTAAAAATAGGATAACCAGCATGGTGCACACTTGTAGCACTGTCGGCTGCACAAATAGACTACGGAAGGAGAATGATCAAATTGTATCGATTTCCAGCATGTAAAATGCGAAGCAGTGGCTTACAGCGATGAAGAGAACGAGATTTGATGACCCGTCATAGTGATTGGATTCACAGATAGCTGTGTTTTCTTATGGCTGAAAATCCTTTCTACTGGCCCTGGCACATGTTTTTGAATATTGTCTCCACTTCTTGACACCTTTTATGAGAAAATAATTTGACCTTTGGTTCATATGTGCTGACAGAGAAGACATTGAACTTTGTGACAGAATTGGCTCAGGAATTACAGAGATTAGCGACAAACTAAGGCTAAAAATCAGCATTTTGACTATGTAGTTACAAGCACAAACTTTTCAGCTGCCCTCCACCTAAACGTAGGGTTTAGGTTGCCTCCACATAAACGCAACCTGTTAAGATACCAGCAACAATATGCATTGCTGCATTGTGATTTAGCAACATAAGAGTTGTCTGTATTCATTTAGAATTGCATTAATGGCTCCTTACCCAGCTTTGCATACAGTGGGCAGATACAACATACTGGTAGCCCTGTATTTTATGACACAGTCATTGTTTCTGTGGTACAGAATCTGCTCCAGAAAAAAAAAAAAAAAAAAAATCCATCGAGTGACTTATGCCTTTATCGTTACCACTGTGTAAACCCTTGGTGTGTAGATTAAATTGTTGTAAATGTCTCCATACTGAACTGACCACGTGTCAGGAAGCTTAGCATTAGCAATAGTTAGCTTTGCGCTGTAGCTACCGCTCACGGTCCTCTGTGCAAAGAAGTTCTAAAAGTGGCTTCATACTGTTAGATGTGTCCAAAATGACAAGACAAAGGAGCCTCGAAGTTTAGGTATCTAGCGTGACATGTGTCTTTTTGCATTCAACATGTCTATAAGATGGTGTATGCATATTCTTGATTTGCGTGATATAATCTATCTATAATAACATATGCATACAGCAAGCAGGATTTTCACCATGATCAGGCGATCCACGCTGTCGCTTACTACAGGGAATCTTTGTGTCATTGCGATGTGCTGATTGGTCAAAAGTAAGACATTCACAATCATACCCCGGCAGAAAAAATACTTCCAATTTCAATTGCTCAAAAACTGCAGGGTTTTTGCGTGTGGAAACTTTGTGTAAGCAGTGTGGTGTGATAAAGTTTCGGAATATGTAAAGAGATTTTAATTCCACTGATGCTGGAATGAAACTTCACAATAGAAAATCTAGCCGTTTGCAGGGTCCAGCTAACATACAAAAAAATGTTTTCAGACTGCGGCGGAGGATACAATTTAAGAGGGAAAATAAAAAAGATAAAACATCCTGCACAGCGTTACAAGAAGAGGAGTGGACGTCTGGAACTCTGCACGAGAGAAGCAAGTCCAACTGTACTGCAGTCTCAAAGAATGTACAAAAAGCATAAACAAGGACTAAGCTAAACTATGTCACTGTCGATGGGTCTATAAAATAGACTGGATCTTTAAACTATTTGACTGGTGGTCCCTGTTGAGTAGCCTGCATTTTTGAATAAAATAGATTGCAATTGCAATCGTGCAATAATCGTGCAATCGTCCAAATGAAGTAAAAAAAGAAAGTCAAGATTAGATTTTTTGGCCAGTCCTGATGGACTGAATATAAAATTGTAAAAGTACTTTGTGGCCATGTTTGCGAAAGGCGTTAAACAAATAAATCCCTCTCCTCCTTTTCCCAATGTTAAGATTGCAAATGAAATGACAAGAAATGGATGTGTAGAACTAAGAGAACTCAATTTCACAGTTGAAAAAAGCATGATGATTGTAGACTTTTCACAGGATTTTGATAAGGAGTGAAGTTCAAAGATTGCAGTGCACTATAACTTCCAGAACCAACAAAAGTTCCTTTAAGAAAAGCTAGAGAGCCAGTGTTTATCAAATCAATAAACCATCCATTCATGATATTTATGAAACTTTTGATCTTCCAACAGCGACGAGTATACACTGAGGAAGGACTGTATATTTGGGGTCAATAACAAGTTAAGTTAATAACAATAGGCTCTCATATTTGAGGTTATTTGAGGTGAAGAAAATTCACAGAAGAAGCCTTTTTTAAAGAGGCATAACATCCTCAACCCAGTCCAATTGAGAACTTTTACAATAGATTTAGATTTGTCAAAATAATTTACATTCAGTCCAATTTGCATTACAATCCTTCTTATCTGTACTCAAAACCAAGACTGTATTAAGCACAAATGTCAACAACTTGCAAGGTAACGAGTTAATTTCACAGTAGGCCGCAGGCATTTTGCTTCATCAAAACAGAATATAAATATAAAGGGGTCTTTATTTGAGCAAAAAGTCCATGGAAGTCAAGACACTGAGTTGCCTTGACATTCATTTTTCATCAATACCGCGAGTTTGCTTTACTTCAACAAAGCAAATTCTCCAGTCTTTAAAACTTGAAAGCAGGTTTTGAACTCTTTTGGCCTAAGACGCACATTTCTGAAAGGAGGACATGCTTGGAAGGCATGTCTGCACCATTGACTTTTAGTTCACCCTTTACTTCTGTGAAGAGCAAATATTGGATTTTAACTTAGGACTGTATATAGAAAAAGCTTACTTTGGAGCTCAAGGGAAAGATATGAAAGGGAAGCCTTGGGTGACTATTATGTTAAGTTACTGTATTGAATGTATAGAAAATAGTTAATCCAATTTCAGTTGGAGTATATGCCAATACAATTCTATGGGAGAGAAACAATTTTTGAAAGAAATTTCCAAAAAAGAAAAGTCCCAATGTTTTCCCTGATCTTTTTCTGATGCATGGATTCACAACCCATGCCATATTCTGTTGCGCCCCCCTTAGGAAGAAGAACCCCCCCTTTTCTCTCATCCGACAAGTGGCTTATCCTACTGTATATAGTATGCAGCGAGATCTTTATTGTGAAAGGTCCTTTCTGAGAAAATAATTAGACCTTACTTCACATACGTGTTGACAGAGAAGGCATTGACCTTTCTGACAGTTTCATGTGGATTGGCCCTGGAATTACAGAAAAAAATAGCAAAAAATGATGACTAGAAATGTGCATTTTTTTTTACAATAATAATAATAATTAACATAGTTACCAGCGCAGTATGCTTCCCTTCACCTCAATTTTAAACTATAGGCTCTTTAGATCTATAAGAACAATTACCTTAGTTTTTTGTTTTGTTCTCTAGCATCCATTACAAAGCAGAATGAGCCACATAGTTTGCCGTAGTGACAAAACAAGCTTGTAATAAACAGCAGTCACAATGATCTAAGCAGTCACAGCATCTATCCCCAATGCAGTTCAAATGTGTGCTTGGTGAGTCAGACCTCCTTGAGTAAAGCAATAAAATAATAAAAGCTGAAGGTTTCCAGTGTTCAAATGAGGTATGGCATATAGCCTTACAGTCAAAGAGTTCACATGCCCTATGCCTACTCATGTGCCTTTTGGAGCATCCTAAGTTTCCCCTATGACTTGTACAAATTAAGCAGTTCACTTTCATGCTTAGTTTCTTGATCATTCAGTTATTTCTGTTCAGCAGGAACAACATGAAATGGTCAGTGGCGTGCGGTGCAGTTACTAACTTCAGCGGCACAGCACACTGTAATGTAAGGCAACAGCACATTTCATACACAAGGCAATTCAAAGTGCTTCACAATGTCATAAAATTACAAGAAAGCAGATGAAATTAATCAATAAAACAAATATAATCATTAACTAACTACAGTACGTTAAAAGCAAAGAGTGCAGATAAAATGCTTTCAGTTGACATATGCACACGTTTTCATTTAAACATTGTCAGAGTTGAGGCCTGTCTCACATCTCCTGGCAGACTGTTCCAGATTTTTGCTGAAACGCAGCCTCGCCATGTTTAGTCCTGACTCTGGGACCAGCAGGAGACCCCACTCCCTGAGGTCCATAGAGCCCGAGATGGTTCATACAGCGCTAACATGTCAGAGATGTACTTTGTTAGTGCCGTTTTAACACAAAGTCATGAAAACTATATGAAGCATGCTACATACAAACTTGCCCTGCTTGACTTTCTTCATAACCAAATGTGGCATTAAAAATGAAAATTTCAACTCAAAATGTAATAATGATCACAATTTTGTGAATTTAAAAGTGCGACTGTCATCATTTGAGCTATAATCTTGCTGGGCTTTCAGTTCTCATTTTGCAATACGGCCTTACCTCCCGACTTAAAAAGTCTTGTTCGTTTAAACAAGCTCTAGAGCCGTAAAGTGAAATATGAGGCTGGTTTTAACTTTTATCTTATATTATAGTCCATTATTTCATCGGACTAAAATTAACTGATGAATGTCATGCAAAATCTATGACTTTTCTTGAAAAGATCTTCTAGAAAATTGGTTGGCTATCAATCAAATCAAAGTTTTCTCCACCTTACGACGTTTCAAGATAAAAATAAAATGCTTGGACCTGTTTGTGCTCGGAGATTTGAAGCTTGTTAGCGCTCCTCAGTTTGACAGGTTACAGCCAATCAAACACGATTAAGATTGGACATCAGCATAGGCCTAGACAGCCTTTTACACATTATACCTCACGTGTCTGCTTGGCTGGAGGGTACGCTAATAGCATTGCCCATTGTGATACGGAGCAGAGCCTTCACTATTGCAAAAAAATCTGATTGGACGAAAATATAACATTATAAAATGTTTTTTTTTTTAAGTTCTAAAATATAAATTATATTTTTTATTATATATTTTAAAAACCTTTCTTCCTCAAAATTGTTTAGGCCAGAGAAGGCCTTGCTGGCCTTGACCGCACACCACAATATTTTAACCTAAGTCTTGCCTGTTGGATATTTTAATATTGTTAGCCGTCTGTTACTGTTAACTTAATGCTCTTGAAGTAATCCTTGGCTCTATAAGGTTGATCACCTCTGTTCTAACTACAACATGTCCTTTTTAATTACAATTGTAATAACTAAAAATACACTTTTTATGCAAGAGAAGAAAAACACAACCTCAAACCAATTATTATGTTTATCTATAGGCTTCTCTGAAATGTAACCTTGTACTAAACCATTATCTAGCTGTGAACCAACATTGAAGATAAAACTAGATTTTTAAAAAATGGGTCACATTGAAAACACAGCAGGCTATTGGGGTTTGGGCGCTCGGCTCAACCAAGGTAAACAAAGCTGTGGAAAGACAAGACAACAAGAGGAAAAAGGCTGGGCCAATCAGTGTGGGCTGTGTGTGTGACTCATTACCTGTTCATGTTCCCTCAGAGCTGACTGTCTGACACACGCATGCATCCATCTGCTCCTCTGTCACAGGCTGCACCACTGATAGTTCATCTTTCAAACAAGCAGCTCTTATTAGATTTAAGAAAGCATCTTCGTCATCAGCACAATTTATTTGACTGGTGAGCTTGACCTGGAAAGTGCATTGACAGCTTGGCTTCATAATCAGATGTCCATTTTCTTCCGCTTTGTCGCGGAGGCAACAGTCTGAGCAGAGATGCCTAGACTTCCCGATCCACACACACTTCCTCCACCTCTTCCTGGGGGATCCCAACGCTACCAGGCCAGCTAATAGACAATGTCTTTCCAGCGTGTCCTAGGTCTGACAAAGGACAGCCCTGGCAGAGACCAACATGCACCGGGAACAGGTCTGACTTACTGCCGGCAATGTGAACCATGCTCCTGCTGTGGTCGTACAGGGAGCAGACAGCCCTGAGTAGAGGGCCCCGGACCCCATACTCCCTCAGAACCCCCCAAAGGACACCACAAGCGACACGGTCGAACGCTTTCTCCAGGTCCACACACATGTGGACTGGTTGGGTGAACTCCCATGAACCCTCGAGCACCCGGTGGAGGGTATAGAGCTAGTCCAGTGTGGCGCGACCGGGACGAAAAACACACTGCTCCCCCTGTATACGAGGTTCGGCTATCGGACACATTCTCCTCTCCAGTACCCTGGAATAGACCTCCCTGGAGAGGCTGAGGATTGTGATCCCCCTGTAGCCCCCTTCTTAAAGAGAGGGAACACCACCCTGGTCTGTCAATCCAGAGGCACTGTCCCCAACCGCTACGCAATGTACATACATATACGGTGTGTATGCAATGTTGGTGTATGGGCCTGGGTATGGACACAACTACATCGTACATATAGTACATTGTCATTGTGAATTATTCATAAACAGGCACACTCACATGGTGTGTGTATGGTTTTCAGATGATTAGATGATTTTAATGATTTTAAGAGATTAAACTGGGCCACAATAAAAAAAGACATTACCCTTAAATATTGCACTATAGTAAAAAGTAAAGTTACCTTATGGCTATGTGTTGGCCAAGTACTCAGTATTAATTTTGTTTAACTGCAAATGAAAAGGAAATGTTGGTATTTAACAAATGGAGAGGGACATGTAACTTCTGGACGAATTATACTTGCAAGCTACTTGAGGACAAGAATCTACATTTCCCCACTTGCTTTGCTGCATTAGAGTCACTGCACTCTGCTAGCAGTGCAGTTCCCTCTGATCAATACTGAACTCAGTGGAGATGCTGCGCTGCGCTTCTTTATTATGTAGTTTTAAAGGTACAAAGGGCACATTGATCAAGCGACTTCCACTTGTGGTCTGAGGAAGCTATTTGAAAAGATCATTAGATAATTGCTCGTATTTATCTCACCTGAGAGCCATAAAGTTCTTGGGGACCTCTTGTGCAATCCTACCGACAATTCATTGCCAAAATTAGAGGCGCTGTCGGCGTGCTCCAATTTATGCTGAGCACAAAGCTCTTTTGTCCCCGCTCCACAAATTAACTTTACGTCTCTGTTACAGATGGACAGAGTGTAATTATCAAGCATTCAGATGGCCCTGCTTATAATTAGACCCATAATTACAACTGGGAGGCTAACAGTGGCTAACATTGCTCGCTACAGGTCCGCAGAACAAAGTAGCAGGCCGCACCAAATAGTTAACTACAGTATATCAATTCTTAATAGTCAGGCAGCAAACTCTGGACTTTATTGATACACAAGGGTAATAACATGATTACAGATGCTCAAAAACACAACAACAAAACACACAAAACTCAAAACTAAGTTACTCTTGTGAATGAAAATCAGTCACAGTGTTTTCAAAGATTTTTACTTGACCTGAGTTGGAAGACTCATTTTTAAAAGTCAACATTGCAATGCTAAAATTTGGGATGGGATTGGGTCCAGAGCCTGGCAACTGCAAGCAGTGTGATAGAAAACCAGAGAGAAAATCGTGGGGACATCCAAGGCCCTGTCCCAACACTCACACTTCCACCATGTGCACCTCAAATGTGCGTTCCCGCTGACGCTGCGAGTCTGCAGGGTGTCCCAAATCTCCAAAGCGTTTTTTCGCCCCACCCCCTTTGCACCCTTCATCTGCACTTCGGCTCAGTCTACATCCATGCCGACTTTGCCGAAGTATACTACCCACAATTCATTGCGGCATTTGATGTTTGAACATGGAACTTAAAGCTAAAAAAATTGCAATGTTTGACGATGGAGCTCCTGTGCCTATGCTGAAAAAGTGTCTATTCAAATGTAAGTATTGAAATATTTGATACTTTATTATGTGAAAACAGCGATGGGCCTGGGAAAGGAGGATCGGAAAACCGTTGTCCTATGAAAATTTGCGGGGGCGTGGCCTCGCTGACGTAGTGCCCAAACTTGGTTGGACAAAAAAAATGACTCATCACTGTCCCAAATCCTGATTTTTTTGCACACTTGTCACCTAAGCACTCGAGCGCTTTCATGCACTTCAACCAAGTGCACTTCACAGAGGACCGCAGGGTGTGGGGATTGGGACAGGGCCTAACACAAGGCTTATCCACACAAGCCGTCTACACACTTATGTGCACGGCAAAACGTCATATAGAGAAAAGTTTAATCTTCTTCAAATAAGCATTCCATGCATTTGATTTGAGTCAGGCAGTTGGATAATCTCTTTTTTCCTAATTTAAGTGCAGAAATACTCACTGGCAGATTTTTTACTTGCCAAGTCAAAATGACATTTGAACTTATCAGAACATAAATTTGTTGTAGCTAGTGTTGTTCGTCTGAATTTGGGATGTTTCTTGTGGTGTTTTGTTGTGTTTTTGTGAACTGGAGAGTAGGGTGGGGAGCTTCCTTGATAACGATAAGCGGAAATTTTGCAAACTGAATTTAGATTTCTGCGTCGTTAAAAGATAATTGTCTCGAATAAACCACTAAAGTGCAGAAAATTATACCATGTTTTGAGAGATTACACATGAAGTATGTTTTTTGGCAGATGTAGCTGATTGGAGATATACTCGATATTGTAAATGTGTATCTTCAAAACAACAATTTAGATATTATCATGTTGCCCACCTCTACTGGAGAGCACCATTTTGTTAGGCCTGTGTTTACAAACATTTTAAAAACGTAAATAAGAGCTCCATGAAAAGTAATGCTGCTCTGATGACACCCCCATTACAAGTGTGTGAGGCTGGGTCTAATCCACAAACGCCCCTGTCTCAACCGCAGGGACCAAGCTGAACTAAACTCTTTTCTGTGGACTGTGTGAGACTGTTTTTGTGTTTTTGTTTGAACAAAAATGATTTGAACAGGGCCCATTTGACCGGCTTTCCTACTACAGAGCGGGCAGGGTTATTTCACCGCACTCATCTCACAGTCTTGGGAGTCTCCATCAGTGACAAGTCCAACTGGCTGAAGGACACCTTCATCCACCAGAACTCTTCCCTCCCTTCTCTCTGCTGCCCTCTATCGTGTACGTAAGCTATTGATTTAAGTATATTGTTACCATTGTCTTCTTTCATCAATGGTTTAAGAGAAACTAAAATTTTGACTCTGCACAATGCATAAAAACATGTTCAAAACCATTTCAAATCTCGATGGATGCCCCTCCAACATGTGTGCTTATATTTATGGACACGTGCACTATACCTTGAGCCTTGGGCATTAATTTGACTGTATAGGGGCAGCGGTGGAGGATGATTTCTGCAATCACGACTCTGCAATCACACTCCAGCCTCTGCACCAGTCTCATTTGGCGATCAATGCTGTAATCAACCGCGAGCCGCCTCAGACATACACTGACGCACTAATTACTTTTAACCTTTTGTTTTACTCTGTTTTTTTGTGTGAGTTTGTTTCCATTTGGCTAATCAGCACAGGAATAGATGCATCCCCCTGGCCATTACCTTATGTCAGTTGTGAAAATTAAGTGGTGAATTTAATTATTGAGTTCAGCAGGTTCATACTGATAAACCGCAGATTTAGTAAGGTGGAGAAGTGGATGTTTGTTTGTGTACACACTATGAAGTTAATGGCTTCAGGGACCAATTGCTGATCCAGCTGATATACAAGTACTTTTAATATTCATAGCAGTTGCTCATTAAATGGAAACATTTAAAATTGTCTTTCAGAGGCATTGTTTTTGTTAACAATAAAACTGATGTATGTTATTTCTTCCTAAAAACTCACTTGGCTAAATCAAATAGACTTTGATGTGGCTGCATTATACTAGAGTGTATATGTAGAGTGTCTTTTTTCTATGTTATACTATGATAAATATACCTGTGAGTCGTCCTGAAGAGTTTCCATAACAACACTTAAGTTCTAATGCAGTAATGGTTGTGTGATGGTGAAGTGGCAATTACCACTACTATATGAAATATATTCAGTGTCACTCACCAAACAGCCATGCAGCACACCAGAGCTGGATGAAAAAATAAAATACTACTGAGACGCTCTTCAGAAACAGTGTACTGTTTAGACCGAAGAAGTGAGTAAAACTGATTGAAGAACATACACAGGCTCTTAAAATCACATGCCTCCAACTCTAAAGAATCAATACAAGTCGGGCAGATTTTCTGCCTCAATAATGATATATTTAATGACCTCTCTCCATCTCAGCACCTCTGTCCATCACATGCTTCACTGAGTGCTGCTGCACAGGAACACTCCTCACACCTAAGAAAGCTAACACTTCTTATATTCACACATTTCACATTTTCAAACTGTCCCACTTTGACTGCTTCCTAAAGTCATAACATACATATGAATTTGCACTTGTGTCATGGGCCCATTAGCATAGAGGGGTATTCATGTACAGGGCTGCCTGGGACTGTTTGGGGAGCCTGTAAGATGTGGCTCTGAGTGGCAGTGTTTTTGTGCAGCTGTTGTGGTTGACTGAGGGCTTATTATTCTGCTGTCGCTGACAGTAAATCAATACAGGCCATCACTGCTGCACACAGTACTATCCCATCTCCACATAAACAACACAACACATGCATATCAGATGCATGATGCATGAGTGCACTTTATAAGTGCATCGCTCTGTCCATACCAACATCCCCTCTCAATTACCAGAGCACACGCTCCTGCACACACAGGCCGGCCTCCAGAGAGGCTGGTGGGCATGGCTGATTGACCCCGCTTCACCAATCTGCCCAGCTCTCTGCCAGAAAATCAACCAATTAAAAGAAGCAGACGTCCCAGTGACACTGGGGGGGGTAGAGCAGTGGAAGTATGTGGTGTAGAATTGGGAAGCAGCTGTAAGGCCTGACCTGACAAGGTAGGTCTGTTGTGATCCCACTCTCCAGGTCTACTCTCTGGTGTGATGTACACCCTGTTGGATCTATTTGGATGCTTGCATGAGCAACCGTACACAACCGAGACATTTTCAAACACATTAAACCATCTACAGCAGTGGTTCTCCAACTTTTAAGAAGGAAATTACTTGAAATTGTATTAGGTCTGGATTTTAACTAGGTCTAAAACAGGACTAAGCAATGATTAGAGTAAACCTGAAACAACAAGGACTATCCCAAAACACAACAAAAATGGAAGCAAAAATGCTCTCTACTTTACCACCCGAAGCCACCAGTGGTATCTGTATTTCACTTTGTACTGTGTACAGGGGCTGCCATTTCACCTTTGGTGGTATACAGTACCAGTCGCTCTTGAAGTACAACCAGCCAAGTCAGAACACTTTGCCTTTTTGGACTTTAAACTTCAAAAACATGTAGCAAACTATGACCAATGTACCTGACATACCAATGAACTCAACTGGCAATGCTTGACCTAGTTTTCTGTTAGAATGTATTAGTGAATAGAATCCAGTCCAATCCATCTCTCTCCAGAATCATTACACCGCACACTCCGTCACATTTTTAAAACCGGTCTCTACCTCACCAACATCCATCATTTTTCTCCCTTTGCTGCACGTAGTCAAAGTTCATTCCACTTTGACTAGCTTATACTTACATGTGCTGGGAGAACTCTGGTGCTTCATCATTCACGTTAGCCATGCGGATCCGGACCGTAGTAGTTCCTGTTCGGGGCACTTCGCCTTTATCTATGGCCATCACCACAAACTCGTACAGATGGTTGAGGCGCTCGTAGTCCAGCGGCCCGGCGGGGAATATGGTCCCGTGTGGTGATATGGTGAAGTCTGGGCTCAGCGTGTAATAAGTCAGCTCGGCATTCTCCTCTGAGTCGCAGTCAGTGGCGGAGACTAGAGGGTGACACAAAGAAACAAATGATTGAAGAAAAAACTGTTTAAAGAGGATTCACAAAGAAAATGTGTGTTTATTTGGAAAACCTATTGACTTTTTCACTGAACAGCTCTTAAACACAAATTCAAGCACAAATATAAGCCAGTGTTGCAGAACCCAGATTTCTAAAGCTATGTTTTAAGTTTTTCTTGATGCTTCTGGGTTTTCAAATTTGAAATCCTATTTGCACAAACATAAACTCCCTCTGAACTGCACAATTTTGACCAATGCACAAAACTGCCTGCCAAGTTATGAATGGAACAGTTCCTGATGTGTAACAGTTCCTGATGTGTGGCGTGTGTTGTATAACAGGCCGGAGAAGACTGTCAAGTTTATCCAGATGAGGGATTTATTTATTTTCATAGCAATATCCGATGTAACACAATTTCCTGCATTTGATACATCCTTCAATGTCACAGAGGAAACCAGTGAGTCCTTTCCTCTAGATCTTGAGCAAGGATCTCTGGCTGAGACCTTAAATACTAAATAAACCAAGATTCCTAATCTACTCATACAAAGTCTAGAGGGTGCAATCCACTTTTCCAATGAGCCACAATGAGGTTACACCTGTACAGTATATCATGAGCTTCAGTCAGAAAGACTGCTCACTTTACACAAGAAAATTATGACCAAGTTAGTTGATTTTGGCTTTGGCCATTTATTTCTTGGAGGAGCCAAGCATCCCCCAACTAACCTGATTACTTTGTGATGATAACCAGGGTTATAGGGAATAATTTTGGTATCTGGAAAGAGAGCGCCCTGTCTCGTCATGGTCTAGCACCAAAGTACATCTCTGACATGTTAGTGCCGTATGAACCATCTCATGATTTAAGAACCTCAGGGAGTGGTCTCCTGCTGATTCCCAGAGTCAGGACTAAACATGGTGAGGCTGCGTTTCAGTTTTTGCAATAAAAATCTGGAACAGTCTGCCAGGAGACGTGAGACAGGCCTCTACTCTGCAATGTTTAATCCATGCTGGAAATGGTTATTTTTTAACTGTGCATATGGCAACTGAAAGTATTATCTGCACTCTTCACTTTTATTGTAATAATGATTATATTTGTTTTATTGATTGTGTTTATCTGCTTTCTTGTAATTTTATGACATTGTGAAGCACTTTGAATTCCCTTGTGTATGAGTTGTGCTCTACAAATACATTTGCCTCGCCTATAATTCCTACATTGTCATCACATGTATTACTTCGTACACATGGGATCATTTATCAAGGCCGGTGATATAGTGAGTGCAAACTGGGAAGTAGCATATACTCTAGCTATCATAGTATACAGTATATCATTTATCATTTGAAACTGTGTATATTTAAGCCCTCCTTCCATGGGAGCAGGTTTGCTTTGGATGGTGATCAGTGGAATGTGATCCAATGGTCTGTGTTTCACTACTTCCTGCTTTTCAATTATTATGTTTTTCTTTTACATTAATTGCACATCTTTGCCCCACTGTACAATATTTTTAACAACTCGTCATCATACAATGTAATATAGTGTTAAATGCTTTGTAAATCCTTTCCAAACAACAAATTGTTTTTATTCTCAACTCCCCAACCGGAAACAGCTATTGCTAAGCTAGCTTTGTTGTGGCTCAGTGTAGCTCAGCTTAAGTTGCCATTCTCACAGAATGATGCTGACGCCAAGACAGGTCACCGCTTGGTTAAATATGACCAACTTGTAAATGTTTCTGTTTTTAGGCTTGTGGTATTTGCTCAAGTGCATTCTCCCTTAATGTAGTTACTATTGATGCAAAATATATGTAGAAAGTACAAAGGGTTATTTTTATTCAATGTTTTAAGGAAAGGAAGAGGGGGAAGAGGGAAGTTCCATAGGATTCTCACTCATTTCTCATTGGTTTAATATGGTTGGCATGGCAACAGTTTGATTATTTACCTCTATGTATGTCACTTCCTGTGCCCATGGGAACTAAACCAGGGGAAAAAATTGCCTCATGTGTTTCCCCAACCCAGTTCTGCCATAAGTCCCGCCCCCGGACATTCTCATTGGACAACACTCCCAGTGAGGCTTTTTTTAGTTGGAGCTATTAAGTTTATATTTTAATTTTAATATTAATTTGAATTATGGTTAGTGTGAGTTTTAAGTTTAAGGTTAGGGTTAAGGTTAGGGACAGGTTTATGATTAAGTTTAGGGTTAGGAAAAAGGATGTGGTTATGGTTAGGGTAATGCAGGGGCCATGGCAGAACTGGGTTGGAGATAATTATGTTAACTATGCCCTAATGTTTTTTTTTTCTGTCTAATGTGCCGTATGCACTTTAAACTGTAACTCATTAGCAATATTAGACAATATGCTCACGACCTTTTTTTTTTTTAAATAGGCAATAGAAATGTATTCTACTACAAGAAAATACATTGGTTACCCTCGCCTTAAAGCTAAAATCAGCCTCTGCTTTTTTAAATATTTGCCAAACAACTCTAAGCCTGTACATCTTGTTACCTGAATAAATAGTGCCAAATCTCTGTTTTTGAATGCTTTATGGGAAAAGAAAACAAGTCAATGCCAGTACCGCAAGGTCCAGGCCAGTTGGGTGATAGGTATAGCAGAGCAGAAACTTAGCCTTGTCAGCGCAAAGAAGATTTCAGCATGAGCAGCTATACCCCCTCTCTAGCCTTGATACGATGTGGGACTACCATAGAATCCAATGCCAGCGCCATTTTACATATTCACTTCTAAAATCACAAGGGGAACAACTTATTTGAAGAGGATAAACTGAAAACGGATTGTCATTTTTTCCTTTGCATTTCTCTTCCTACTACATTGGGAATCCATTGCACCGGGGCAGGCTGGAGCTCATATTGATTGCCTTGCTAAAACTGAGGAGGACTCCAGGGACTTGAATAAGCATATTTTCTGCTAACAAGAATATTTCAACTTCAATCTCCCTCAATTCTCCAATCCACCTGACTCTGAATTGTTGTCTCAGAAACAAATACAAATATGGATTGATGGTAGTTTATAAGCTCTCCAATAACTGAGAAGTGCTGTGTCTCATCAGAGGAGTATACAGTTTGTGGGGATCTATCACATTCGCAATTGGTCCCTCGCTTCACTAAGTCCAAACTCAGATGAATTGCGGGCGAAATCAATCCCTGTTTTAATGTGATGATTATTTTCACGTATTTCCAGCTAAAAGCAAATAAGGCGACTGTTGTATTTGACGGCACTAGAAGAGTTTAATTGCCAAAAATGATATATGTACAAAAAAAAACTAAAAATCTTCTATGACATTCAGCCAATTGTCGAACCCATGACTCTGCCACCGCGGTTTCTACCCAGCCCAGGGCACAATCCTCAGATTCACCCATATCTACCCCACCCTGGAGGTCTTACTTTTCCACATGACCCGTGGGCTACTCTTTAGGGGGCGGGGATCTGCAGCTCCTCGGGAGAGAGAGAGGACCAGTGTTGTTGGGATTACTCCACAAAAATAATCCAACTACTGATTACTGATTACTCTTTCTAAAAAATAATCTTGTTACTGATTTGATTACTTTATTTTAAAAGTAGTCTAATTACTAGTTACTTTTTTTTTTTTTTTTTAAGATCAAGCAAGCTTTGGAGTGAACTTTATTAAAGTGTAAATCTTGCTTTGGCTGTAACTTGATTGAATAATGTTTGCTGCTTAACACAAAATTAAACCAAAACCTCTATATTTCATGAAATAAATTATAATCTAATTACCAGTTTTGCAATTGTAATCCATAACATTACTCCATTATTGAAAAAGTAATCTAATTACAGTAGTGGATTACTTAATAACGTAATTACTTGGCAACACTGGAGTGGACGTAACCAACACAATGTAATAATGAAAGCAATGTCGGGAACACGATGGATATACTGCATTTTGGACTTTATGAAATTATTCTGAAGCTCCAAGACACAAACTACAGGAAAGAAGCTGCTAAAAACGAGCTCTGAAGGTGTTATGCTAACAACAGATAAAGTTGCGCTAACAGCGGCTAATGCCATCAATCAGCAAGATCATTTTTTGCAACCGTAGTGTAACGTTATGAAAAAATATTCTGGTGGGATGTGGCTGTGTGTGTGAGGGCTGTGTTCTCTCTTCTCTGACAAATCAGAGGGCAGCAGTCTGTTCACGTTAAGCTAGTACAAGGCCAGCATGCTTGACCCAAGGTAGAAGACGGTCCCAAAACTTGTGCCTGGCTCACCCGGTTTGATCCGGGTAAGGCATGTGTAAACAAAGGACAAAGTGGGTAAACCAGGCACATGGGCTCGGCCGGAACTGCCTGTGGAAAACACCCAATGGGCTATATGCACGGCGAGCCCACATGACAAACTTCCTGATTCGGGGGCCGGAGGCGCATTTCCGCCCTGCATCAAATTGCATTCAATTTTTAGCAGGACTCATCCAAAAATATGTGAAGATAATGAGGAGGACACCGATTCACTGATGGCAAGTCAGTGGCAGTGTGTTAAAAACGTGATGTTGGATGTGAAAACTGGCCTGGAGGAAACGTCAGTGTTCATCGAGGTAGGAACTTTTATCTCCGATTGAACTAGTGTTCAATAGAAACAATATAAAATTTAAACTAAATAAAAATGAAACGGCAGATAGGTCGCTTCTTTATTGTGCATGCTCGTTCAAAACTTTGCGCTAGTTTAATTTTTTTATTTGGTGTTTTTTGAGGCAAAAACTTGTTGTAAACACGGACGTTCCTTCCAGTGAAGTGGTTATATCCGAAGTAATGTTGTGCATATAGCCCATAGTGTCTGTGCAGCAGGAGCTCTTTTGCTATTGGGTCACACTTTTTTATTTCTCAAAAAAAATATAGGCCCTTTTCATAATGGCATGAGTGAGTGTTGAAGCTCATGGCAAAGGGTTTGTGGTAAAGCTGATGTGCAATACATACAATAAGTTCCATATAAGCTGGGACTTGCTCTTGGCCGCCATGCACTGTACACGATGGTTGCATGGAATATAACACAGCCTGTACACATGGCAAAGTAAACGTCAAACATGTCAAACAAGGTAAAAGAGGCATTGTTGTTGTTGTTGTTGTTGTTGTTGTTGTTGTTGTTGTTGTTGTTGTTGTTGTTGAATGGCAAATAATTAGCCTCAGACATTTTTTTTTTTTTTTCTCTAGACACTTGGAAATCTCTTGATGGTCTCTTATTATGCAAACTGTGTGGTCACTGTATTAACCAGATTATAGTGGCAACTGCTGACGGCCATTGATTGCATAGTTAAATTAGTCAATAAGGTCACATTGGGCTAAAATGTAATTATTGGCTAACTCAATTCAAAGTCCTCGTTTGACTTTGAGCAAATTTGCATTCTTATGAACATGATGTGTACTGTACTGTACTTGAGGCTGAAGTTAAACTAACATATGAGCTACTGTGCGCTGGAAGCTCTGTTCTAATACTATTCCATTGCCCTTCCCCTGGAAGGTTTCTGCAGCTCCACAGCAGCATTGTGGTTCCATTCTGCTCTTAGGAGATTGTCTCACATGTACTTACTGTGGGGATGGTCAAATGACACATTTCTCTTGGCTTTTATCCACCGATGGATCCAATACTTACATAATCTTTGTAATGAGAAAACTATGCATTGGGTGTACCTGGACAATTTGAAAGAGCCACTGGGCATTGGAATGATAAATAACCTCTCACCCACTGACACTGGTAAGAAATGAACTACAGCAGTGCCTGGCCTGAACCTGCTCCAATCTCATTCTGGGCCAAACACATGTCACATATGAGTCAATATTTAATTTACTAAGTACAGATTTGTACTGTGTTTGATCATCTACCAAGTCCTTATGGAATCTTGCATCAGCAGCATTGTTGTGTTGGCACAGGACACTTTCGCTGTGGTTGGGGAGCTGCTCGGATTTTTTGGTTTTGTACACTTCAGATTTGTCATAGGGCCTCTGGACTTGACCCATCTTTCAACTGCCTGACCAACTGCAGTATGTAGACAGGCCGGGCAGACATGATAAAAGTCTGGATGGGCACCCACATGCCGTGTGTTCAATTCAATAGCCTGTTGGATCATCATCGCTGATTTGTCTTATCTTCTGCATTGTTTCCTCATCTCTTGCCCACTGAACATTTGACTGAAGCTTGTGTGATTATGCTCATGTCATGTGACTGCTTCTGACCAATCAGGGTGCTTGGCTAGAGAGAGACTAGGCCTGGATATCGTTAACCATTACCAAATTGGTTAATATTTGGTTCCTTAGAGTAAGACAATATGTATAATAGATGTGACGCTTCTGAGGAAGGCGGAGGTGTCCCCATTGAAACATGTTAAGGTACAGACAGATATATCTATTATGTATATTGTCTTACTTTAAATAACCAAGTCATAAGCATTATTAACTGAAGACAAAATTCAGTTCTTTGATACAATACAAAATTGATATTGGGGGAGGAAAGTTAGGGTCCTGTTCATATGTACAAAAAAAAAAGTAATAATAAAAAAGTTAATTTATAGGAATATTTGACAGAAAAAAAAAGTTGCCCCAACTCAAATCCTTTATAGAATAAATACATTTTTTTCTGCTTTGTAGTTCTAGATAATAAATAATGTAGTACAGATACTGAAAAAAGTACATACATTCAGGTATGTGTAGGTTCTCAGCTGTACAGGAGTTGTCCATCGTAGGCAAAGACTCCTCAGTCTTCATCTGTACCCTGTAGTTGAAGTGTTGGATGTTTTCGATCTTACTCCAAAGATCATCATCAGCGAATAAAGACTTAAACACGTTTGTGGGTCTTTTAAGAGCAAACCAAGAGGAGGAGTTAACCTTTAAGTCCCTCCTCTCTTGGTGCTAAAGGTTGGAAAACATCTTAGTAACATCTAAGTATGAATAGGCTAAGATGTTTTCCAACCTTTAGTATCAAGAGAGGAAGGACTTAGAGGTTGACTCCTCCTTCTGGTCCACAAATGTGTTTAAGTCTTTATTCGCTGATGACGATCTTTGGACTAAGATCGAAACGTCTGACACTTCAACTACACAGTACAGATGAGTACAGATGAAGATGAAGAATCTTTGCCTACGATACATTCAGGTGATGGTAACATAAACCAAGCACTGTGAAAAGCACTGGTATTGAAAAAAGTAAGTACACTGAGTCCTAAAAGGGATTATGCTGCTTTATTTGATTGCTTTTTTAGGCAATGATTAAGAACCTTGAAGGAAGAAAACATCATTCTCTGATTCACTGCAGAATTTGATCTTTTTTGAAAGTGGTGTCCTGTAGGCTGACCACAGAGGAACTGCAGTATCACAAAGCAACCGCTAATCAGATCAGAGACAAAGTGGTACGGTATCCAATTCTTCATAATACATCCAGATCCAGTCTGTGGACCCATCTCCAGATCTTGAGCACCCATTAGCATTGTGACCACTAGGTTGATGAGGGAAACTGAAGTGAACTGGAGAAATCCCCCACACACACACACATGGGGAGAACGCCAAACTCCCACATACATAATTGTCTTGCATGCGACACTGAGGAATTTTCAAGCTTGCATCGGAAGAACATTAATACACTCAAATGATCCAACTGATTATGACATTATTAGCACATGAATTAGCAAGCCCGAATTGGATCCCTGTTTGTTTTTGCTCATTAGGCATCACTGTCTATGTGTTAAATTACCTGGCAAAATAAGTTTACTTTGGGGAAATGTGTCTGGATTGGTTTACTAGATTGTGCCCAAGAGAAAAATACAGTTGTGCTCAAAAGTTTACACAAAAACCTTTATTTCACTCATGGCTAGTGGTTGCGTGAAGCCATTCATTGTAAAAAAAAAAAACTGTTTTCAACTAGAAACTATCAAAATGCCTCTGATCAAAACATACCACATAATATGCATCTTGAAACAGGTCATGTATTATATTATATAAGTGAGTTTTTCTTTGCTCCTGAACAATTTTCCTGGCAGCTGTTGACCGTTGGCGCAGATGTGAGCAGCCTCGCTTCTGTCAGTCTACCCCAGGGGAAACTGTAGCTACTATAGTAGCTTACCACCATCAGCATGGAGTGAATGAGCCCCCTCCCTTTTATGTGTGAAGCGCTTTGGGTGTGACTATGTCATATGAAAAGCGCTATACAAATAACATTCCCTTTCCCCTTTCCCCTTCTTTGGCAATAAATGGCTTCGCACAACCACTAACCATGAGTGGAAAATAAGATTGTTGTGGTATAATTGATGTTCTATGAAAATGGCCAAAAGATTAAAAGGGTATGTAAACTTAAAATGGTTTGTAAACTTGCACAACTGTATACTGCCGTACAAAGGCAAAGTGCCATAACTGTGCTCAGAGTGAAACTGCGAAAATTCACTTTTTTGTTTTTTTGCTGTCCTGTCAATGGGGTTTGAAATAAGCTGGTCCTCTTTTCAAAGGAACAAAGATGAATTTCTACTGCACTGTATGTTACCTGATTGTCATTCTGATTAATGAATCAGAATGCGCGTAGAATATTAATCCAAAAAGCATGCATACAGTAGATATAAAAAGAAGAATGCAGAAGAAAGCAACACTATAGCAACAAGTCATTACTGAAACCTTTCTTTGCACACAACAAAAGTTTGGCATAAATATGTATTCTTTTGATGCAGTGTTTCTGAAGTTGCTAACAATGGCCAGGATGAACACATGCACTAAACTAAGCCCCGAGGTGCTGGGAGCACAGCAGGGTGAGACTTCGCTCCTTGTGGCACGGCACCTGTCGAGGGCGACCTGCTGTGCCTCCTACACCCACATGTACTAATTTACTGCTCCCTGCGTCACAGCCGTCACACCAAACCAGATACACAAACGCATGAGAAAGGTGGTTAAGGTGTCTGTTTTCCAATTGTTACATTTGTTTCTACAATTTCATTTGTTTCTACAATTTGGTTGCATTTAATGAGCTGCTGTGGACACGTTTGAGATTGTGTCTGGGCATACTACTGTATCAGGAAACAAAGAGCAGATCCAACTATGAGACTTTACTTTTACCACATAATGCACAACTCTTTCTGCTGAACTGGACGGGAGGGTGGAGCCTAAAGTAGCCTATAGCCTAAAGGAGCAGCCACTTTGTTTGGAGAAACCTTAATAAAACATTTTAACAATTTCATAATAATAATATTAATAATAACCCCCTCCTCAAACCACCACCTTATTGTGGTGGAGGGGTTTGAGCATCTGAATGATCCTGAGCTACATGTATGTTGTCTGGGGCAAGATGCTCCTGCAGGTGTCTCATGCAGCAAATAATTTCATTATTTTTATATTTTAATATAGTATTGAAGCCCATTTCTAATTCAGCATTCGGGATGTTTTGAGGGTTTGGCTCCTTTGTTTTTGGGTGTGGCATTAGTTCTATTTGCATTGTGATACCTTTTGAATGTGAGCAAAACCTTTAACAAACATGCTCTGTGCGTTCTATGTGAATGTGCTTCACTTTTCTCTGTGGTTAAGGTGCACGCTTGATTGAGGTTGTTTGGTGAAAATATCAGTGTTTACACGGTTAGAATGTAGTTTCTCGCTATTACCCCCATACCCACACCGCTCCAACTTGCCGTGCCGCAAATGCAGATGTTTGTTTGTTTATATGCAAAATACTGGTATATAACAGTCTTTTTTGTACAGCTTAAAGCAGGAGAACAGCTCTCTACAATAGGCAAGGCAAGGCAAGGCAAGGCAAATTTATTTGTAGAGCACAGTTCATACACAAGGCAATTCAA
>OMNZ01018897.1:3352-33272 GCA_900303255.1 Lesueurigobius sanzi | reverse complement strand
ACGTCGCCACTCCTAAAGTCAGGTCTTAGGAGAGGTGAACCACTTACATGTGTGTTTGTTCATTTTATAGGTATTTTTCAATGATAAAAAATAAATGCTTGTGTTTTAGTCTATTTATTGAGTGAAATGTTACGCAGTGTTCCTTTAAATAAATAGTAAAACCATGTGCATGAACAAAGCTATGTTTCCCTTGCGGTGTAACAGATCTGTGATGCCTCAGCTGTCAACCATTCACCAAAACATCTGGTGAAAACCGAGGAAGAAAAGCACCAGCGACGGCTTGTATTAGTATCAGTATCAGTAGTATCAGACGTACAGATGTAGTAGTACTCGTGCCCGGGCCTGAACTCGAAGCCCAGGGAGAAGGGGGTGAAGAGCTGGAACTTCTCGGAAAAGCGCAGGGGCCCGTCGGGACCGCTGGGCCGGTTGCACTCCCAGCGCTTGAAGCCCCTCATGCGGTGCTGGCAGGTGGTGTAGCCCTCGTGGTTCACCATAAACAGGATGTAGCGCTCCATCCGGCCATGAGAGGGCGGCCCGTCGTAGAAGGGACAGTAGATGTCCAGATAGTCGTTTATGTTGACCGAGACTCTGTACTCGCCGTGCCAGAACCTGCGAAACAAAAGAGGGATTTAGTCAGATTTGGGTTTGAAATATTATGCATGCAATCAGCGGCAGCAAACAACAGGAAGAGTTTATGTGATTCGAGAGTGGCAGCAACTGGGACACTGAATATGGATGAGTGTATTGCATTTCTATATGATTGCGGCGCATAAGGAAACCACAGAGTGTCCACTTAGGCGAGTCATTTTGGGAGCTATAATTATGTCAGCTCCCGATCCATGTCAGAGAATCATGACTGCACATCCGCCAACTCACTGACGCAGAGCAGGCGGCTTCCAGATGTTGCTCAAGGTCACTTCAGCCAATTCTTTGGAGATGGGCTGCCCTTTGCCCCCAGAACTACTGCGTTAGGTTGAGTTCATGATCGAGGGCTAATCTAATGATTGGAGAGGCACAGGTTTGGATGAAACCTCTTAAGTTAAAACCCTAAATTGCTTTCTTTCATATTTTTCAGGATTGTTCTGCTTCTGATTTGATTTTATACCAATGCTACATATTTTCTAGAAAGGTGAGCACACCATCCGACTCACTGATAAAATGCCATTCTGTCTTTTTCTGTGTGAGGACCCACAGATGCACACAGCGGCTGTTTTCTGCACTGTGACAAATGCTATGCTAGCGGCCAGAGCATCTTAAAGTGATAATGTATTACGAATTTAATGGATTGCGTACAATTGACAGTCTGGGCCTGTAAAATAAAGTAAAGTAAGTAGTTTTATTTTTTTCCTCTAAAGTACCTCCCTTTACTGATCTCATCAACTAATCAGAATGGAGCTCCACACTCCAGCTTTTGGCCGGTGCCGGAAGTAAAAATACTTTTCAAAATCTCCATAGACTTTTCAAATTGTAAGAGTTTAAAAGCACGACGGGGGCTAATTAGCTATGTGCTAACTGCTAGCCATAGCGGGGATATTTTACAAGAAAGAAAATACCAAATACTTGAAAACTTTTTGATTTATAAAGTTTTGGATTTTTGCAACTTTAATTTATTATTGTGTGTTTTATGCCCATAAGTCGCCACATAGCTGATTAACTTCTTTCTTCTTTTAAACATTTGATATATATATATTTTTTGTCTTTGCAATTTTTGAATGTGATTTTTACTTCTAGCAGCAGCCAAAGGGATTGGCTTTGGGTGGGACTGTGGTGCTCCATTGACCAATGGGAGGAGTTGTCCTTTGTGCCTGTCAATCAGTATGCATTTTTTTCCCCAACAACCAGTCTGAGCGTTTACACAGGTAAGAAGGAGGGGCTTTCAGGTCCAATCAGGAGTGGTGGGAGCTAGATTGTTTACTTTTAAAACGTATCTGTCTCTCCTCATTTTGTAGACTTCTACTTTAAACAGCGACTCCACCCTATTACACAAAATACTCACAGAGAAAGCGTTCATGTTCTCTCCTCTTTGATGCCTTCCTTTAGTCATTTGAAAGAAAGAAGAACTTAGGCATTATCGATCATGAACTTAGGCATTATCGATCACACTCTGCATAGTTAATATTGTGTCTATACTGTAACTAGCCATGTGATTTCAGCTTATACAGACCTAAAAACAACAACAACCTTCACACAATCTGGTATCAGCAGTTCCCTGATCCCAAGATTTGGAATTGGATCAGATTGGAACAAAAATGGCTTTGAAACATCCCTATTTTCCTTGTTGCTGGGTCAACAAAACTGCCATATTAATCTTGTTTAAATCCCTTTCAACAAACAACAATCACGCCTGTAGGATTGAATATTAAACCACATTTTGGTGAGGAAATATTTTCTGACAGCCATACAGTACAGTAGTCCTGACCTCTCCCCCTCCACCAAATTAAACTCTTCATATTATGATGTCATGTGAACACGACCCATTGACACTAAAACAACACCCTCCAGCGTTTTCTTTACTGATTTGACAATAAGAGAGAATCAATGAGAGCCCTGTGGTCCGTGTGGTCCCGGGGAGAAGTGGGTCGAGGCTCAAGCCTGGCGGGGCGTTAGTACAGTGTATAGGACTCTCTCTGGTAAGTGTCCACTTAGCTGTGCACAGATCACTGACTCACTGACTGGATGAGCAGAAATAGGTCAGAGGTTGCAGAAATAGCAGAAGTACATGCATAATAAAGAAGAGTCCTCGCTACAGTGGCCCTTCAGGGACAAATCTAAGATGCGGGGGATACGTAGAAGTGCTTATGGAAACGCATAATAAGAAGTTTAAAGCGAGTTGGCATCTTTCCGCAGCCTTGGAGGCAGATTCGAAGCATATGGCAGCGTGTCCCACATGATACACAATTTATGTTTATGTAGAAAGGCCAATGCTCCTCCGCAGTCTTCAGCTGACTCACACTGGGCTGATTTGGTTTCATATCTTTCCTTATAAACAAATCATCCAATGTCAGAAGCAATTACAGTATTGGCTCTTCTCTAAATACTAAGGTCTGGCCTTAGAGGATGTTTCCACCGTAAATGACATCTATTTAATTTCATAATAGTGAGTTAAAATTAAATACAGGATATGTGTAAGGATAATGAAGCAGGGAGGCAAATGTAAACCATGCCAACCAAGTTAAATGTAGGGCTGGGTACCGTTAAACGATACCAAAATATTTTTCTTTAGAAAGCAAATTTTGATGCCTGGTGGGTCTTGAGACTGCACTAAAGGTGTTTCAGCTCAAAAAAACAGTAAAAGAAAAGAAGAAAAATGTAATAAATTACCATTATTGTTCTGTTTTATGGTTCTACACAACACTAAAAATCAACTTGTCAAAACAGCTCAAATTTAGATAAATAAGATCAATTTTGGTAATTTAAACTTATCTAGATATTTACTTTTTTGTGTAAACTAAGTATCGTTAAAGTACTAGTATCGGAAAAAAAAAAAATAACGATACCCAGTTAAAGACTGGATTCATAACCCTGTTGATAGGCAGGGATTGGTATTCTATTAGCCCTCCTATATTGTGGACTCCCTAAGCTTAGATGTTTAGCTTTTCATTTGGGTTTGGGACTGAATCAAATGCTACACAGACCAAAACCTTATTCCAAAAGGTCAGAAAGGAAGAGCATGTCTTGAAAAAGTAAATGTTTCCTCAAATCCATAATAGTTCTACAATTCAACTCCATTATTATCACAATTACCACAATTATCATAAATGATCAAGGCGCACCAGGAAATCCATGGCAACTCCCTGCTGAACCATGCCCACTTGGACAAAATGTCAAGCGTTTAGGGAGTTGCGTCATCATTGGTGGATTGTCCAGTTCCCGAGGTGAGTTGTTATGTCCGTGTGGTTCAATAGCTTGTTGACACAGCGGTGTTGTTGTCGTCTGGGTCTGAGGACGCCGCAGCAGATAAGAGGCAGGTTCATTCTGAAGCTGCAGCCCACCGTTCTTTTCAAAGAAGGATTTTCTTTGTTAACAAGTTGCCTCCTCGACGGCGACGATAATGGTAGAATTGCTCGCATTGTCAGCTCTGGAGGTCACGGGTTCAAAGGCGAATTTGTGCTTCTAACTTGCCTTGAATATGGTTTATTTAATATGGATGATGGTTATTGTCTTTCTTATCATTTGTTGTCCGCATCTAAAGCTCATCTAGTGAATAAACAGATGGATACTGGAAAATAAACAAGAAAGCTATATTTCATGTTTTTTACATTACATGCATGTTTTTATTCAGAGAATAGGGGCAATAGGAAATCTGGGCAGATAAAGATAGATGAAGCATGAAGCACATAGCAAGATTCAAATCCCATTTTCGTGAGCCAGCAAGGTGGTCCTATTTATCACAATCTGCTGTCCTACTTTACATATAACCATATTTCTTTTTAACCTTAAGCTACCACACCGGCAAGCCATCTCTTCTTACCATGCATAACTGTGGCTACAGACCTTCTTTTGGCTACCTTAGAATTGGCATTTTACATTTAAAAGTTTGAAATAATGTAATAAAAGACTGAGGAAAGGATTGGTCAGGATTTTAATACTGTAAGCCTTGAGTGCACCATGCAGGCAGCAGTTGGAATGACACATTTTAGTTTTATTTAAGAGGCAGAATAGGTGTTGTGATTGATTATGGGCTTTAAAATTGTCTAGAGTAGTTTTGTGTTCCTTCTAAGATGCCATAAATTCCTGGATATACAGGTACATGTGCAGATTGGAGAGCTTCAGCAGTAGAAGAAGAAACATTTGTACCATACCTATCATGCAATAAAACATACATATGGGGGAGGCAGGGAGACCATTCAACGGACAAAAGAAGGAGCACCTAAAAGAGTGTGAAAAGGAGACAGCTGACAGACAAACAAGAGCAATACCAGAACAGGCACTACAGGAAAACCTCAAATCAGCCATATCCGATCAGTGTAAGAGGGAGAACCGCATTATGGACTGGGACAATACCAGGGTCATCCGTGGCCAAAGTAACAAGTACCACCGCTGGATCTGAGAAGCCATCGAGCTCAGGAAACGTGCACCAACACCAATGAACCGGGACGACGCAGCGTACACACACCCTTTCTACAGGAAGTTATCCGAAACTCGTCAAGCAGGTAAAAGTAACCTCCTGTCTTACTAAAAGAATGTTAAAAGCAGAAGAAACAACCACAGTGAACATGATTACTCAAACCTTGACGCAAAAATACTTGTTCATGTACTGTATGTTCTTTGATGATACAACGAACACATACCTGCTTAAATCGCGATAAAGCCCATTTTCCATGACACGTCTCCTTTAACTTCTACAGAAATCATCTAAATTACACAAAAGACAGTGACTTGACACGGCTGATTGAAGCATCTAACTAAATTAAGATCAGCCCAGACATGATGATGGCAATAATTACCAACAATGTAACCACACGAATCTCATTTGCATACATTAGCAGCCTCATGTATAATTTGCCCATTACATCCTTGTGTGAGAAAACGCTATAACAACAACGCCACTTAAATATTTGATAGTGGTGATGTATTATGTACCGCTTTTCCATAAATAATGCGTCCAGGGGGTATGACTCTATCATCCCTTTGTTTTCATTTTCTGTTCAACATGGTGCGCCTTTTGTGTCTTCTTCGCGAGCTTGTCATTAACATCGTACGATCAATTTGGCGTCAAATGTAGCCTGTCGAACGCACATTATTAAATCTTGTATCTCCAAACTTCAAAATGGAGAAAAACGGCACGGCGCAAATAAGGCGTAAACAAGCGAGAGGGTCTCAGAGGCGAAGGTTCTGAGCAAATTCATCATCCGAGCTTCACCTTGGCGGTAATTGATTGCGAGATGAAGACATTTTAGGGTTTAACTACTTAGCTTTGGGACAATTTACTCTCTCCCCGTCTGAAAGCTGAGCGCGGTTCCCAGCGGGCGAATGAGGAAGTGAGCTCGATGTGAAATGAGCGGCTTCATGCTTGGGCGCCCTATCAGAGCCGGTTTGGAGCGCGCTCTCTAAAAGGGGCCCTTGAACACATCATTTAGAGGCATTGATCCGCCGGGGAGCGCCTCTATACGGGACGCTCCGGCTCCAATCAGGCCCGATTAACAAGTGAAGGGAGAAGCCACGGCGAGGAGCAGAATGAGAATAAAGGGGAGAACCATGGGAGGGAGAGAAGAAAGGGCTTCAGAGGGAGATTTGAATTGGATAAATGTGTCTGCGTGCGTTTTGGTCAACAAAGACAGGGCTGAAACCATAGGGCATTATTGTGGTCTTATCTTGGCATATAACATCAACATATACGCTTGTATTTTCTCTTTGTGCAGCAGTTTTAAAAGACCACATCTTTTTTAGTGAATCATAAATATTAAGTCACTGGCTATACCTGTGGAGTTCAGGATTGTGGGATTTGCAGCAGGTTTAATGGAGGTTTTAAATGGTAAAACACTGGCGTTATCATTCAAACAAAAGACTTTTGACACTACACTTTTTTCTTGCCAATGTTAGTCTATGGATAACGTTTGCTAGTAGCTGCAAACATGGCGGATTTTCATGGTAACAGTGGATTTTCCCGAACTTTATTGATCAAATTGATTCAACTTTACTGTTACTTACTGTGTATGGTGATAATATCTAGAACCATTTCACAATAAATTCAAAACGGAGAAGTCTGCTTTTGCAAATGAACCCTTCATTTGATTATTCTTAGTTTAATTAGAGTCCAGTGTACTGTATTCTCGCCCACTATAATTATATTAATTGTATTGTGCTTCAGCCTACATGAGCAGAACTGATTGTAGGGGCCAGACATATGTCATCTCTGCTCCAATTCATTCAAAATGCTTTTTTTTTATTTAAAAATTCCACATGGTATTATACGTGTATAGTAGGGCTGCAAAAAAACCTACTATATCACAATGTTAGAAGAGGTGAAGCCACAATATATCACAAAATCCTTAAGTCTTCCATCTGACTGAGATCGATACATTTCCTATGCATGGAACTTATAAATGTGCAAAAATCCAGTTTTAGTTATAATTTTTCTAATTTAGTTAGATTCTAGCCTTGTTTTAGTCTGGATTTAGTGTTTTTGTGCCGTCTCTTGACAATGCGTATCACATATCCCATTTTTCCCATTTTTTATATCGTGCAAATAAAATTTCACTCCAAAAAGTCTACACCTAGCTTTCTTCAACAACAATGACAGCTCCAAAAGAATTTCAGAGTTGTTACCAAAAGGTTTAAGAATTTGAAAATATCACAGATGGACTTCATATTTGTCCAGCGAAAACTTGGATGAAGATTCTTTGGCAGCAATATATATGGAAATGACAATCAATTAGGAAAAAGTATTAGTACTGCCTAGCATTGAAAAAGTCTCAAAGCTTTCGAACATAGCTTTCAGGTCCTTGTCTGGTAGAAAAAGATGGTTGTATTCAAGAATGTATAAGATTTTCAGCCAATAAAATCACTTGATCATCTCGACCAAAAGGATTTAATGGTAAATTTTCAAGTAATTGTGGTCTGATGACTGGTGTCAAGCCCAAGGCCAATCTCTTATTAAATGTTAATGCCTTTGTGGAGGCTGTGAATTGGACAGAATGACTCTAGATAAGTGAGAATCCTCAATCCACGGAAAGGACCAAAGTGCCAAGATACATTAGTTTATATTAATCTCCTCAGCTCCTCCGCCCTGCCGCTCTGGACACCGTCTAATACATTACACTGGCCATGCTGGAGGCAGGTAGACGTCCCACAATCCTCTGCTCTCGGGCGTGCCATCTGAAATTAAACACACTGTGCCAAAAAGACACAGGAATGCACTCACGGCTTCCCACTCTTCATGTGCGAATCACGCGGAGGTGCCTGCCAGGAGCATTATTTAGCGTTTGTGTTTGCAAGATAAAAGGACCATGGGAAAAATACAGTGATGGGTGTCAAAGGCAGCGCGAGGATGTGAGGGGGGCGCGCGCCGAGCTGTCACAACAATGTAAACAAAATGACAGACATGGGGACGTATACAGAAACAAGATTTGGCACAAACCCTGATATAAGGAGGCTTAGGATTCGCTGATGATTTAACTAGGCCAGTCATTCTAATGCTGTCATGAAGAGGGTGATTTATCTCAATGGCAAAAGACATACGTTGATGCTGTATTCATGAACAGTAAGCACAAAATGTAAGGACACATAAAGGCATTTAGTGGAGCTCGACATCCGCACCCACAAACAATTTCCATGCATTTACATCGCACACTTTTGTGGAAAATTCAAATATCAAGAGTTTATGGCACATGACTAATAAGCGTCTAAGATCAGACTTTATTGATCTCACAATGGAGAAATGTACTTGTTGCAACAGCTCTTAATCTCTTAAGGTTTCTCCAAAAATCATTTATTTACATCATAGGTAGAGCTTAGGGATGTTCACACATTTGGTAGAGCTTAGGGATGTGTGTAGGGAAGTGAAATAATAATAAATGATCTTGTTTGACAAGAAAATGAGGTTGCAATGGGTTGTTCTAATTTCCGCCTCAAAAAACACACATTTTCCCGCAAAAAGGCCTTTTTCCTCGCTGTGGTGTAGCAAATAACAACAGAAATGGATAATTCCACATCAGCTGTCACTAATTTGCAACTTTGGAATATTTTGCTGCGTAAAACACGTACGTCAGTAGCTGTATGTGAAAGCGCAGAGCCATTATTGGGGTCTATAGGGCTTAAGAGGTTAAGATGAGGGTGCAAAAAGTCATGGAATGTGACATCAAAGAAAATAAGTTTGCAAACAGTTTAATAACAATAATAGAATAGAATAAAATAAAATAAAATAGAATAGAATAAAATAAATGTACCTTAGCATCTATCAATAAACTGTATAAACATCTCTTATGTACACTGAATAAGTAAAATGCATTCTGGTAACTTGGCAAGAGCCATGATAATGTGTAGCACATTGAGTGACTTCTCTACTATATAAATCTGCTGGTATTGCTTTGGTCAAATCTGTCTGGGGAAAGGAGAGACATTCAGCAGAATACTTTGAGATGATTTGGTGAAGCACCGCTACATTCGGTAGGTGAAAATGTACAAAGCGCCTCTCGCTCTTGTTCTTTCAAAAAGAAGATGGAGGATTCTGCTAAAACAGATTTGACAGCAGCGGCTATAAGTCGATCCTCCAGCGCTGACATGTTTTACTTTGCCTCGGCTCCGCACTTGCGCATGGACACTGCCCGGACATCCTGCCATAAACCACAGCGGTGAGGGGGATTGGTACTAGATGGATTCTCGTGTGTTTATGAAATAAACCGTGACAGTTCAGCTTGCAGGAACTTTTTTCATGAGAAAATCAAAAACAAACAAACTGTGACATTTTTGTGACCCAGTGGCTGCATGGGTGGTAAGCGTGGCACCTTTACTTTTCTTCCCTGCGGCCTTTATGATACTCCAGGATGTTTTTTTTTTATTTTTTTTTAATCAAAAGTTCCACAATGCACCTTTAAATTAAGAAAAACACAACTTACTGTACTTAATTATATCACAAATCTCAACTTACTTGAAATATTGTACTGTACATCTTCATGTTAAGTGTAAAATATTTTCCACTGGCAGGTATTTACAGGTCAGATTACTCAAATTGGTTCCACATCTGATCCGATCCTATTTTGCTACATGTTTTACTTAATTAACCCACTAAACTTTAAAGCAGTAGTCGGAGATTGGTGCATAAAACAGCCCCTGAAGACCAAGACATCAGCCACCCTCCATTTCTCTTCAATGTTGCAGTTTTTCATGCAAAGTGCTTGATTGAATTAGATTTATGAGGAAATGCATAGCTCTGCCGCTCCCCCGCCATCGATACAGCTTAGCCTCTTAAGCCGCTAAAAGAATGATTTAAGTGAATTGGAAGTGAGGCGAATACAAGCTAATATGATTATTGATACTAATACAGGCCTGCAGCGTAATATAAAACTCCGCCGCTCGATCCGAATGTGATTTGGAAATGCGGACCACACAGCACTAAAAATACCACTAATGTCGTGTGTATGAACTGCACTGTGCGGCGCGGATGATGGATGGACTCGGCCACTTAGGTTTACATGTGTGCCTCAAGTCTGCTTGGTCTTAATGACGTTACTCAAGTAGGAATACACTGGAAATGCCTTAAAACAAATGAAAACATATTTAATACAGGCTATTTTCTCCTTAACATGAGTGAAAAAATGCTGCCATGTGAAGAATCTTAAAGTTAGATATTATGTGTAGGTCGTCTAAAAAAAGGCGCAATTTCAGTGGTTAACTTGTTATAAACGGATAGTCTGTAAGTTTCCAAAATGAAAGAGAGAGAAATTTTAAAAGTAGACTCCCTCCAGGAAGGTAGTGAGGGCTATTCCTGATTGGACCTGAAATCCTTCCATTCCATTGCACACAGGAAAGCTCATCTCATTGGTCCACAGGTGTTGTTTGGTGTTCTCGTGCAAGATGAAACATAAACTTTTAATAGTGATGAATAATAAACTATGGAAAAAGGGTATAAAAGGGTATAAAAAACATACATAAAAAAAATCTAATGAAATATTAATTTAACACAATACATAATCCATAAGTTTGTTATCTTAAGTTCGGGAGCAGGACCACACCTCCCCACTCTCTCGCTTCCGGTTTCCATCCTATTTAAGCTGGACGTTTACCCGCCTCACTCTCTTGTTCTTCGTCTCAGCGCCCCACTCTCCCACCCTCTTTTCATGCATGGGGGATGCAGGCCCGGGAGCCAACCCTCATCCAAGAACCAAAAACTGCATTTTACTCATGTCACCTTTACGTGTTGCAATAAAGTCTTTCATTCACTATCTGAGGTTGTGGTCCTTGCTAGTTCAATTCAATTCATTTTGTATAGCCCAAAATCACAACAAAGTCACATCACAGGGCTTCACAAGAAATAGAAAGAATATTAATTGTGCTGGGGCATCCCCTGTCCTTAGACCCTCCTTCTCAGCAAGGAAAAACTGCAAAAACCCCTTGGGACAAAACGAAGAAACCCTTGGGAGGTCCACATGAAGGGGGGATCCACTCCCAAGGACGGACAGGCAGGATGGTCCCATGACGGCCGCTAGTGAATCTTACTGTAAAATATGTCATATAGGATTAGATTAAGTACTCATCATGAACTGCTTTTTGTATATTCATTTTAAACTAGAAGAAGATAAAGGAAAATTAAAATCCATTTGGAATACATTTTGTAGAACCTCTACTGGACCACGTATCGCGGGACTAATTTGTATTTGACTTGTCCGCTACTTTGTGTGTTCTATGTTGCTATAATGTTGTAAATGTTTTTTTTTTAAATGTTGTGAAAAAGTTACAAACTAATTCATGGCTTCAGATGAAAGACCAAAAATTCAATTTCATCACAGACATCACAAATGCAAGCGTAAAGAGCTGTGCAACTAACATTACATCACAGCACAAATTGAAGGCATTTTCTCTAGTCCCAAACGCTTTTGCTAAACTTTCCGGGATGAGAAATTGTCTTATAGTTCCAGGATAATAAGATTTTGATTATCTTTCATTTTCCGTGAGAAATAGCCCTTTGAGTTTCTGCTGTATTGACAGTCAATATTATCTCCAAACATAAAACAAGCAGGAGAGGAATAACAGGGCGATCAGGCTCAGGGAGGACAGCTCTGTCTCTGTCAAAACGTTGGAAAAGTTTAGCACTTTAGTACTAGTTTTTAGTTTTCAACCAAATACATGATTGAAGTATAAGTGTTTGTGGACTTTTTTTTTTTTTTTTTTTTTACAATGAGCACTTTACATTAACAAAACATAAACAAATTACATTATATAAGATAGATTTGTTATGAAAAATACCTAGATGGGGAGCTGATCATTCTACTGTTGGGAAACTGGAAAAGAAAATACAATTTTAAAGAGAAATGGCTACAAAGTGCTGGAATTAAGAGAATTCATGCTGATTTTGAGTAGGTTTGGACTGTTTTGAAATAAGATTACCAATGGAACAAGAAGCATTATTTCACTAAAATAAGATAAATTTACTTGTATACTTAAAATAATACAAACAACACTGGTTGAAATTGATTTATTCATATATTCTTGTTCCTGGACCCCTTCTATATAAAATTTCTGTGGAGTTTGGTGCAGTTATTAGGTTTTTATGGGCAAAAACACATTACCCATTTCCATTAGTGGTTCAACTACTCTAAACGCAGGTAGGACCTTATAATTCTAAGGGGACAATAAATCCTCAAGTCAAGAACTTTTAAGTCATTTTCTAATCAAATACAAAACACCCTCCAGTGAGGTTATGGTTATCATGGAGGAGGAGGGCTGACTCAGAGAGGAGAGAGTGTATTAATATGAATGCTGTGAAAGTTGACTGGTGGAGAGACAAAGGCACCAAGCTGTGAGGGGCTGACATTGACAGAGGTATAAAAGAGGAAGGAATTACTGTCCCAAACGCTTCAGCTTCATTAACATTCAACTGAAATATTTTCCTAATGACACATCCTGCCATGCTGTTTGGGCCATATGTTCTCTATTCAGACACCGGCATTGCAAATGGTTGGTGGGTTTCCTTTTGCCAAAACATCTATGGCATGCCCAATTTGAAATGTACATGAATGCCTCTCCTCCTTTTGTATCTTGGCACGTTTTAGTCATCTGCATCCTCGTACACCATTGCCGCGGTGATCAAAGCCGGCGGATGGAAAACCCCAGTGTTTACCTACACCTGCCTCCGCACGCAACAGCAGGACGGATACATACTTCAAAGCACACCTTAGCGCTTGCTTGTGTCTGTGGCCCACATCCTTCACTTTCTCATCGCAGCATCAGGACTATCGCTCCTCTCATGCACTTGATAGGCCTCAGACAGTGTCACTTACATTGAGAAACATGCTGTGGTCAAGGAAAAAGTAGCAATTCTGGGATGTCAATCAATGGAAATTATTCCCAGCCGACATGTCCAAATTTGGGTTCAGCAGTTTTGAAACAAAAAGTAGCACGACTACTATTCAATTTTAAATGTTCTATTAGATTCTTCATTATTCCACAAGGTAAACAACGTGGGATTCCCCTAAGACAGTTAACGGGACTGTGGTAGCATGGACAAAAGATCAGTGGTTTCGCTAGGGATAGTTTTTCTATCCCTAGCAGTAGTCATTTTGAAGGACAGGCTTATAAAAAAATATGAATTAATATTATGTATGTAAGAAAACACATATTACAGGATAAATGGATGCAAACCTAAATATAATTTGTGAGCAGAATCATGGAACATGAATTTGGAAACTACATTGTGTGAAAACGTGCATGTAAAAAAGATGACGATGGCTTCATTTCCAATCCTTCAAAATTAAGGACAGCCTTCAAAATGTTTTGTCAGAACTCAATTGACAGATCATTTTCAGTTAATGTAACCTCTGTCTCTGACCCTTTTCTTTTTTTTTTTTTTAGCAATGAATTACAGACAATTCTGGGACATGATATTCCACAGGATTAGTTAAGTTATGTTCTTGTGGGACATCTCAGAAAGTGGATCTTTATTTGTCCAAGATTCTATTGGCTGCGGCCTGAAAAGTCATTAAGATAATTCAGAACATTTACCTACAATAAATGGAAAGAGTCATTGTGGTCATGTTGTTTGTTACAATTTTATGTCCCAAATATTCCAATACATATAAATTGATGGGGAGCTCAAAAACCCAAACCTTATCTATGCTGGAAAGTTCCTGTATGACTGAGATTTTACACAAACAAACTGCTCACAATGTAAACAAAATCTGCTTTAGTTTATTATAGGGAATGCGCCAGGAATCGCAAAAATCTTAGTGGTTTCCCGAGCTCTATACAGGCCAACTGCACGAACTTCACACTGACAACCATTCACTCCCATGTGTTTAAAAAGTCTATAGGTTCTGCTTGCTGTTTTATCCTCCCTATTAACCTGCGCCAAGGGCGGGCAGAATTTTGAGCTCTCGATCGATCCTTCTCCTCAAATCTCTCTTAAAGTTTTCACCACTCAACTTTATCTGCCAACTCCGATCCGTGGAGCTGCTTATCTCCTCATTGACAGTAATGAAGTCTACTCTCTACCTCATACCAAGGGGAAAAAAAACTCCTTCGGCATTATCACCAGCTAACCACCACCATTTCCCGACTCAAATTAAAGCCTGGAAATGTAGAAATTCCACTATTCAGCGCACAATTTTCCCTCGTTTTTGGGTTTTAGGCAGAGGGAGTGTGCCAAGATTGGAAAGCACTGACTATTTCTGCAGCTTCACTCTAAATGTCTGTCCAATTAAGAGCGCATTACTCTCCTCTCCCATCTCTCCATCTTCATCAGCGCTGTCCTTACCTCGTCTTTTGGTCTTTGTCTCTAAACTGGCTCTCTCAATCTTCATTTTGTTCACTTCATTCGAGCTAACTTTCTCTCCCAGGAGCAGCGTAACAGCTTTTTTTGTCCGGTCCCATCAGTCTTCCTGCTCTGCCTGTGTTCAGAAGACAACTAAAAGTGTTTGAGGGTGTCAACGCATAAAATTACACGTTTTTGACATATAAAAGTCAAGAACAAGTGTCAACCGACCTCCGCCAAGGCACTGTAGTCTTATCTGAAAAAGACACATGCTCTCCAATTGAAATTATGACATCGCAACCTATTGCCAAGTAAGATTGACCAAATGACAAATGAAAAAGTGCACAAAACAAGAAGTAGAGACTTTAAAATATCATGGTTTCATTCAGCATTTTAAAAAAGAGCAAAAAGAAACAGGACAAATGACTCCCTTTCCCCCTCTGATTCTTTCTCACTATTTAAAATGACTTCTTAGCACTTGCTTTTTTCTTCTTTGCTCAGACAGTCTTTAGCAGTCTCTCTCTCTTGGCGGGTGGCATCGCCTGTGGATGGAACAGAGAATCCAGCTGCAGCTCTGTGCATTGGGCTTAAGGTGCTCAGGGCAGAGGCGATGTCTTTATCACCTTCATCTACATAAATGGATACCAGGAGACTTGAGAGGGGAAATCTGACATCAAATAAGTGTGTGGAATCGAAACAGTTTAAAGCATTTCAGACTGTGACAAAGACATTGTGTAATATCTATGGGCATAAACAAAAGCTGATCTCATACCCAATTTATTCCTCGCATAATAAAATTGTGTTTTGTCTTTCAGTAAAATACATTTGTGGAGAGAAGAGCATTATGCACATCTACTTATTATAATTTTTTAATGTTTGTGAACTAATAGAGCTTCGGAATGTGATATCAGCAGATTGTGTTGATGTGTATGTGGTTGTGGCGCCATCTTACCGGTCCAAACAACAAACTGCTAACTGTAGAACTAAGGACGGCTAGGTAAACAAATAACTTCAGGAGAAGTTGTGTAGGTGACTGCGATGTTAGATCGCACCATCAACGAGGGAATACTAATGAAAATGGGTTGTGTTTTCATTATTTTGTGGTCCTGAAAAATGGTGCCAAAATTCCCATAATGCATTGCAGTTCCAGAGCTCTATAGCACGGCTTTACTTCCTGATTCAACAAGGCACTCTCCATAAGCCCCTCCCCCCTCAGTACTTTCACGGTAATGTGAACAATAACAATTAGCCTATTCGTTGTTGTTCACATTAACATGACAGTATTTAGGGGGGAGGGAGGGGCTTACGGAGAGTGCCTTGTTGAATCAGGAAGTAAAGCCGTGGTATTTTGTTATTAAGCTAACAAAGTGTAGGATAATGATCACGATGTACTTGTGTCCCCCCTTTTTTTCGTGCTGTATTTTGTCGTTTGTTTGTTTTTAAGGTCCTGTACTGTTATGTCTGATGTCCAGTCTTTTTATTATTTTATTAATTTCATAAAATGTCAATTAAAAAAAACAAAAAAAATATTATTATTATTATTACCAAATACCTGCAAAAAGCATAAAATGCATTATACCCCCACATTTAAGAAAGTTAGGAATTAGTTTGAACTAGAGCTGACAATTTACATGCTCCCTGTTTTATTATTTGTGGGCATAACGAATCCATAAATCTAGTTTCAGACCAGAAGATGATCAGAGCTGAGAAAGTGTCATGGATATGAGGTGAAAATTCTTCCATTCTAATCTTTAAAACATTTGTTACAATGTAAAAGTCCTAGATGATTGAGAGCTAAACATGAACATTTCAAATCATATTTTTTACAAGTACTATACATATATTAATAACAGGGGCAAAAATCTGAAGAATGTTTGAAACTACAAACTGCAATGACTGTTTCATGATGAGACATCATCAGGTTCATTGGTCTTCATTATGATGATTTAGGCACTGACTTTTTACTTATTATGCCACATTTTCATGATTCTGTTTCCGCTTAATTACCATCATTCAGTAAAAATCTGTTAGCCAAACCAATCATTAAAACATCAAGCCACCGTTCTGTCCAAAAACAACAAAAGGCGACACATTCATGACAAATTCACACTGTGCCAACTCTTGTGACTTATCGACTGCGCACACGTGCTAAGAGCATTCATGCTAACTACACAGGGACTCCTAACACAGATGTCGTTGGCTTTTTTAATTATGCAAATCAGCGCTTAGCATTCACTCGCGCACCTTCTCCATACGAGCGTATACCAACACACACGCGGATGGCTTGCGCACACTGCTCGGAGCATGAAATTTTGCATCTACCCCGCGTTCCCAAGACCACGTTGTTTTGGCAACGACTGTCACTTCCAATAACGTCCTCCCCAGATCATCGCGGTGACACGCGCAGCATCTGAAAGGTTATTATGTATTTCGGCAAGACGCTGGCAACACGGACCCCCTGCACACAAAGCGTCACTGGCTTACAAAACCGAGCTAGTGGCTGCAAAACACCTCCACAGTACATTAGCATAACAAACTTGTGCAGCAAAAATAGACCTCCTGGTAGGATAATTGTCACACAGGGAGATGTTGCTGCAGCTTAAGTGTAGTCACAAACATGGAAAATGGGACACAGGGGTGAAATGGTGGTAAAAAAAGAAGCCAGACAGATACAGTGAGTGACAGAGGCAGGAATGGACGTGTGGGTCGTAGAGTTAGCCAGACAGGAGAGCTGAGAGTAAGGACTTGTGTGAGAAGCTGACACCCTTGCAACAGATCGCCCAGTATGATATCAGACTAAAGGATACGATGTGATAGAGGAAACAAGTGAGGAAGACATGTTTGGTCAGCGACATGGATTGTGGACTGCAGCCGGATAGGGGTATCATTGAGGCCTGAACTTTTTTCCTCAGTGAAACATAATAGTGGGAGAAGGGGAGAATGCAATAATGTTTTGGATGTAGAGATTGAGTAAAGAGTTTTTTTAAATTAAAAAAGTGTTTGGGGAGAGGGGGTAGAAAGGGACAGATACCCGATAGATACCCAAAGAAAGCACACTGTTTAAATCATTTGAGAAAGAAGACATTATTAACACACACGGTAAACAGTAAAGTTAGATATTTACAAGTCTTAGTTCTCATTGAATCTAAATACTTTCACAATAAACTGTAGGAATGGCAATACAGTAAAATTTAAAAAGTTGATATTTCAGGGAGCCTCTACATCTGCTATTCCATAAAACATCTGCGCACACTGGTCCAAGCATTTCCAAAAACAGCTCCGAGACAGCTGTATCTAGAAGTGTATTGACGAGCACAGCGGCCCAAAACGAAGTCAAGATGAGCCGGCCGGAGTCCAGGCAGGGTCAATGGGAATCCTTTAACACGGAGCGGGGCCAAACACATAAAAGAATCAGCCCATGAAGAGATGTCACGCCTCAAACCAGTCAGTGCAGAAAGAAGGAGAGAGAAGCCTGAGTCACTCCCCAGTCCTCCAACGCTCATGTATACTTAACACAAGGGCAATACACTTTTAATGGGGTTGTGGCTTGATAAATAGCAAGGCTCGAGGAACGGGCCAGTCGAGCGGACCAATGGTATTCTGGGATATAGTCAGCACAAAGTTTTTGGAATTGGATCTCAAGCTACAAGTTAAAGGCAACATATTGTATTTCGCCTCGACTGGAGTATTGAAGTTGAAATAAGGATCTTTTTTTCCCACAGTGGTGCCAAAAAGTACACCATAAATTTAGCTTCATGGTGTATGGTGTAAATGATCTGTTTATTTATTTCTTATCAAAGCCAAGTGTTCTTCGATGATTTTCTCGCAATGAGCTCCTTTTACACAACAAAAATATTTATCTAAATGTTGCAGATTGTGTTCACAGTTTTGAAGACGGTAGGAGTGGCTTGCCTAAAGACAGAATGAAAGTATGTATGTTTGTTAAGAGAAAAAAAACGAAGAACCTTGTTGGCAGTACAATAAAGGCTTTTTAGAAGATGTAACTACAGAATTGTAGTTTGGGAGGAGTGCCTTGGTTATTCGTTTCTGTTCCCCAAACACCAATGAGCACCTTCCCCAATAAACTACTTTTGTGGTACTGACTTCTTGAGCACTTTGTGTCCAGTTTCTCATATGCTTGTATTCATTGGAGAGAGGAGAGAGAAGAGAGGGGAAAAAACTAAATATTGCAATAATAATGATATCTCAGTAACGGTTGAGAGAAGTGAAAATATTAATTTATATATTTTTTAAAAGTGTTTTCTGCAGGTATGATGAAGAGGTGCTTTCCTGGGTGATGTATAGAGAACTGTATTTGCATATTCATGCATATGCGGGAAAGGATGTTTTGTGTCCTTATAGGCAAAGTATATACACATAAACATAAATATATGTTGTGAATATACTGTAAGTAAATTGTGATTGGAAAAATTGTTAAGTTGCAAATGATGAAGTTATACTGAAATGTGAAGGGGTAGGTTTCTATAACTCTTGACTTCAACCTACTCCTTTTCAAACAGTATTTTCTGTTATTATTTTATTGACATATCTTGTTTTTATTTATTCGTAATAAAAAATATCAATCAATAAATCAAAAACACAGTATGTTCCGTTTAAAATTTACAGTAGATTAAAAAGACAATTTGGGATGAGGACCCAAAACAAGACAAACATTTAAGCTAATGACTAAAATGAATGGTATGTTCCCATGTGTTTTCTTTCCCCAGACTGTGTTAGCTAGAAATATGTAAATGTCAGTCAGATGAGAGTGAGTTTGTGATGGCTTCTGGGAAAAGTACGGCACATAACATTGCAATAATTTGATGCTCTATTGTGGATCCCAGTTCAAGGGTCAGGCTCTATACTCCCTGCGCTAAGCTGCTGCATTACTCCTCAGATGAGCTTATGTCAATTTCCCGAAACGACACCAATATCAATTTCAAATCCCTCCCCTGGACCCGCCGCCCTGCCTCTGCCCGCATTTCCATGGCGCTGTTTGCTCCCCGGTGCGTGTCTGTAAATATGTGTGTGCGCGTCTGAACCACGGCTGGATCTGGAGTGTGTCTTAATTGGACTCCATTCAAGTGTTTAATTACTCATTAGTGTTGCTGCAGAGCGATCTATACAGCAGCTCTCCACACCTCCCTGACGCGGACTCCCCGGCCCCCGGCGAGGCTCAAAACACCCTGACCCAAACCACATGGATTAGCTCACCTCGTCAATCCGGATCAACCGCTCCATATTAGCCGCAGATCCCGGAGCCAGAAGGGTGACGCCGCAGTAGGCAGACTGCGATGAGTCCATACACCAGTCCGTCACTTCATCACAGGGCCACAAGTGTTAATAAGAAATGCTCACTTAGACAGCTGGGGGGGATTTTTTTTTCTATCTCTCTTTTTCCGAATGTTATATGGGCCAACAACAAGTGGGATAGTCATTCCGCAGAAAGGATCAGTTACATAATGATGTTGTCACTTTGTCACTCAGAAAACTGTCAGTCAGCTGTCGAGAGCTGGAGATAGAGGCTTATCTCAGAGCGTCAGCAGCACCTTCACAAATCGCAAAACAAGAGATGGATCAACAAGATGAAACAGGCAATTTTACAGGCTATTCCCTTTCGCTGTTTTGGATTGGAAACGATTGCTGTTGTCTCCCCGTGTAGGGCATTTGACCCGTCTTCCGAGCTGTGATACTGGTGGTAACAGAGCTGGGTAGTGGTGACTTTAATTGAAGGTGGTGTACCTGTGGCTACTGTTTCAGGATCTGTGCTAATCCTTATCTAGAACAATAAAACAGAACGATAATTTTGTGCGTTCCATAAAAGTCTATTTCCTTGAGCAAAACCATTTTATTAAATGAAATTAGTTCTGGGACAACAAACCTTCTTTATTGCTGTGACTCACCACCATAGAGTGTAAAAGAAAGATGCAGGGAGCCTGCGCAGCTAACGAAGGCTATTCATGCTAACCGCCATGTTGGATTCGTGGAGCCAAATCCATATTAAGGTATGTGCAAGTTACATTCTCTTTTAAAGTTGAAAATATTAAAGACTTGAGGGTCATATTAACAAGACTATTTCCAGTAATGGGTTAAAGAGGGGGCCAAAAAGTTTACATGGAAAGTCAATGGGAGCTTCTGGCTTCTGGAGACAGCCCCCGTATGCTAGCAGGCTTCGCGGAGACTAGCCAATTGTATCTCCATTATGATATACACTCTATGGTCACCACACTGTAAAAAAAAAAAAGTACAGAGCCAGCCAAGTTTTAGTTCTTTCTCTTTCTTTCTTTTGTTTGTTAGTACCAATAGTGGTTTATTTTTCTGAAGGTAAACCATTAAATGGTTTACTGCCCAGCCATAGTTATAAATGTGGAAACTTGAGAAGGTGACTTGCTACATCAACGTCTACGTGGGTTTTCTCCAGAGGTTTTCTCATACCAACCTTAAACATAGTCCAGTGCTTGTCAACCAGCACTGGACTATGCTGGTATCCAGTCACTATCCACCACAAGCCGCAACCCAAGTATTGAATTACTGTACTATCTACGAATTATGGAATAGGCATTAAAGAATCATATAAAGTTGAAATCATAATCAAAAGAACTCAGATAAATATTGAAACAACTTCAGTTTTTGGTCCCGACTGACCAGTTGGAAACCACAGTCTTGGAGTCGTCCTCCAGCGCTGTATTCATGACTAGGATCCTGGCTCAAGCTCCGGTGAAAGGTCCCTAGGTGCCGCACTGGAGGCTGTTGCTGCCCACTGCGCCAGACAGATTAAGCCATCCCTCGCCTAAGTACAACCAATCACTCATCATTACTAAGTGCATCCATTTTGCAGCCAGAGACTAATGCGTAGGAAAGTACATTCAAACCACTGACTTAGCTTAGCTAAATAAAAATATAAGTACACCACCTACTACCACTACTGCTTATAAGATCAGAAGACTTGTATTCTGTATATTCTGTCCATCCTCACATGGAAGAGTACAGATATCTGCTGTACTGAAGGTCACTGTCATGGCCGCCTCTGTCTCAGCTCTGATCAGATTCTGTCTGCTTCTCTCTGTCAATCTTTCATTCTGTCAGTCCTTTTCGATTTCATCTCAACCTCAATTTTTGGAAGCCACTCAGCAAAGAAAATATTCTGTGGCTTTGCCAATACCGACCAGAGAGCAAATTGCAGAGGTTCTCAAACTTTTCAGGCTGAGACCTCCAAAATGACCATGCAACAATACGGGACCATCAATGTAAAAACAAATTAATGATATAGATAATATCAAGCAAAATAAATAAATAAATAATCTGGTTTATCAATGTCAACACATCTAAATTGTCAGAGAGACAGAGTGCTCAGGAGGTGCTCTTTGGTGTTGGGGGACAGAGAACAGAGAACAAGGCACAACATCAATTCTCTATGTCCATTTAAAAAAAAAGATTTATTCTGCTGGGCTAATGCATATTGAAATCATATAAAAGAAATAGCTGGTTCCACGCGTATCGGCTTTCTCAAGAAGATGATATTGTGGGAGAAGAGCCTTAGATTTTTCTATCTAGATTGTCATTTGACTTCAAACCTATTCTTTTATTGTATGAAATGCACCAGCAAGATTTCCAAATCTTTGGGATCCATTGCTCTATTACAACTACTGTATGTTCATTAGGCATCCAATGCAAAATACAGACAATTCATCCTTTTAATCACTAGTTCACTAGTTTTGAAATTGTATCTTATGTACATTCTGTTCAACTGATTGAGCCTTTTTTTTCTCTCTGAATGTTGTCCATCTTGTCTTCATGTTACTTCACTGTTTAAGTTTCTTCTATATCAGACAAATAGGTAAGCGACCTGTCATTCATTTACTTTAACTTGATTGAACCTGTCACTCATTTATTTCTATACACTTTCAGTTGTCCAGCAGTCTCCAAGCAAAGGTTAAAAAAGAGCCCAGTACAGATGACTACCTTTTCACAACCTTTGCTGCTATTAAGTCACTAACCTCTGCCACTAATACCCCACCAAATTATATCATATTTAAGTGTACACCTTTGTTGCGCTGCCTGTTAATAACATATACTTTGCTCTCCTACACATCAAAGCTCTTCACTGTTTGAAATTGCTGCAATATTTCAAATACAGTGAGTCTTCTTTCAAGCACTGGGGGAAGCTGCTGGTTTTGGGAGAGGGGCTGAACGAGGCCATCTTTGTCCAAATGAAAGTCATAATCCTCTGACCCATTTACAGTAGTGGCCCTAAGTCCGTCCCAAGGCACTTTAATACTAAGGAGCCACACTTTGGAGCGAGGCTTGTAATGTCACAGAGGGTTAACAAGGCAGAGACGGGCTCTCAGGTCCACGGCGCTCATGTGACAGGTGTGAATGGATCTGCATAGGTTTTGATGTCTTTCTGTCAGTCCATCGCGGAACAGATTTGGGAGGAAAATGTCTTCAACAAAACGTACAAGAATCCTGTCGTGTTTTACACCAGAAAAAAAGATATACATGTATGCAATCTCTATGTTTCTATATTAATTGTAGGTTATAATTGGATGAAATGCTTATTATATGTTGTCTTTGAATGCAAAAGTTGAATGATAACACTGCAAGTATCAACACCGACCTTTGAGATGACTCCCGTTGTGATATTGGGCGTCACAAAAATAAATTGATTGATTTGAAGTAAAGTTAAAATTACTCAATTTGAGAATATTTGGCATTAATTTGAGTAATTTTGACTTGCCAGCTATAAAATTATGCCAGTGTAATAAGTAATTTACACTTAAAATAAGAAAGGAGAGATTTATTTTCTAATTTTAAGACCAATGAGATGTATTTTCCGATTTTAAATGCAGAAATATTTATAGTAATAAAAAGAATCCACTGGCAAATAACTTGGCAAATCAAAATTAATCAAATTCATATTCATAGCAATTCATATTACATATTCCTTTGTAACCAAAAACACATATAAGAAATAGAGCTGCAAAATTAATGTATTGCAATTGAATAACAAAATACATTTTTAGTGGTCGCGAGTAAATAGCAAAGACTGGAATAATTTGAGTAATAAAATGTCCTTTAAAAACAACACAAAATCTGTATTAAACCTGATCGCTACATGTTCTGAAAACCATGTGATTTCTCTCAAATATTATTCTTTAGTTCACAACATACATTTCAAATTTAATCATAAAATGTCAAACTACACAGCAGTTTGAAAAAAAAAAAAGAGCTAAAGAAATTATTTTTGCTAAATATGTTAGCAATGAAAGTTAAAAACTGTTGTCAGAATGGGTGGGATTAAGTTTTTCTTCCCACTCCTATTTGGACATGTACTTGTTCATCATTTATTTTTGTGCCTTGGCATAATGAATGTACAAATATGTTTTTTTCAATGTCCGGATAAATTCTTTCACTCAAAATCACCAAAAACGGTGCAACCCTACAAAGAAACATGTACCACAAGTTATGTATTTGATGCATAATGGGCACTGCTACCTCAATGTTGTGAGTTCGATAACCAGCTTTGCTCTTCATGCCCTTCCACACCAAACTGTCCTGTTTAAAAAAGCATATGACTCAAAAGGAATGGGGGAAAAAAACATGAAAACAAACCAGAATAGCTTTGGTGACAGATCCTCATAACCAGCTGTAATTCGATATCGGGATTGCCATTTATTTTGTTTTGTACTTTAACCACAAAATGTACTGGTTTGTCTCTTGAGTGTCATTCTAACTAACACCACGCAGCTTTTGATTCTGCAAAAAAAATGACGCCCCAAAATGATCTGTTTTGAAGACGGCGCGGCGCTCAATCCATAATTGCAATAAACACCCATAGATTTCATATGTAATTTTCCAGCGCCGCTTTATATTTGAAACCAAAATTGAGTCTAATTGGCGCGGGGAAGACGACAAATTTCAGCCGTTTGATGTCGATGAAACTGGGACATCCAGCTCAGCGTGCGTGTTAAGTGTTTTTAAGTGCGGCTGGCTGCCTCTATAGCCACCATTCCCGCCGCTGTCGGTCTTGCCCCGGCTCCCTCAGACGTGATTTTTTTTTCCCCCTCGCCAAAAAAAGCTACCCGAGTATTTTTTGACAAATCTTGACAAGCGTACAAAATTGGAAATGTTTTTGGGGGTTTTGGTGGATGGCGGCGAGGTCACACAAACCGCACCAATCTATCAGGAAAGACCAACAACACAATCTTTACTTACAGGATGCCTTCCCTTTCGCGTCACATTTCTCACACGAAGGAAAATGTCTTGCCACACATCAGAAAAGTTTCTGTCTCTCTGAATTTTAACCGCAAAAATCAAAAAAACTGCGTCTCTCCGACTCTCAAGATCTCAGAGAAATCCCACGGCGCCAAACCCTCCTCTCATCTTCCCCCTCGCACGCATCTCCCAAATTCAAAACCGTCCGCCATGTTTTCTTCTCTTCTCTCGACTTTCCCCCAGAACAAGCCCTACTATACGCTTAAGCAAAATGTATGCTTTAAGCTTGTTCCACTTCTCGGGGAGATAATGAACGCTTTTGCACGTCTGCTTTGAAATAGACAGAGCAAAGACTTTTTAAAAATTGAAGTGTAAAATTTTCGCCTGCTTTTCCCTTCTACTGACTACATCTTTTTGTCTGCAATATCTACAATGACTTGTTCTGCCTGATCCTTTGTGTGTATGATTCTGTTAGATACATCGCTACTGCATCGTGTTAATGGTTATATCCCGCTAATGTACACATTAACAGACTCGTAAGAGCCTTTGGCCACATTGACCTTGTCACATCAGCGCTTGTTGAATAAATATCTACTTGCTCGTTTTCTAATGGGTGAATGTGCCAGCATGACCAAAACCATAATGAAGTCATTGTTCAGGGTATTTGAATTCTCTCAGCCAGTGGTGACTTTTGCAATATAGCCTGGAGTCTGGTTGATTACGACTTTAGGCCATGCATACAGCCTTTGTTTCCTTGAGCAAAACACACTAGCTAATGAAATTGTAGAATTTAAAGGGTGCAAAATTCACTCAAATAATGTGACATCCTCCTCAACAAACAGATAGCCAAGGCTATCTGACTCAGTCTCCAAAGAACAGGACCCCACACACCCCCTCCATGAACTCCTTGCCCCTCTGCCCTCAGGACGGAGATATAGGGTGGTCAGATTCTGCAGGGCTTGTTTCAGAAGAAGCCTGATCCCTTCAGCCATCACGTTTCTTAACATCAGGCCTCGTTGAGTCTACTCTTGTCCACTGTATGAGTGTTGTTGTTTTGTCTATCTTATCGTCAAACATAGATTGTGTACAGTGGGTGTCTAACATCTAAAGTCTTGTTTGTAGATGTGCAAAATGGATAGTGTGTGCTAAAGTGGTGCAAAAAGCTGGTGCAGTTGTTGGCCAAGAATTAATTTACATTATCTGGATTGTGCCACTAATATTACAAACAGTTTCTAATGATAAATCTGGTGCAACACGCCACAACATCACATTTGCCAAATTTAAGTTGTACTACTTAGCACCTGGTTTCGTAAATCAGGCCCAACAAGTAGTGTTTTAATACATTTGTTCCAGTAATCCTGCATATTCAATCCGCCTCCCTCCTCTGCACTAACAACACCAGTATACTCCGCGTAGAGATTTCCATGAAGCTCCTCGAAGTTAATGTCCACACACCTTCCCCACACTTGTTCTGATCCGGGAAATTTTGCTCTGCCGCACTGATCACCAAAACAATTACGAAAAAGTCCACCCTCTGTTTGCATTGAGTATAACTACTGTACATATAACGACGTACAGTATGTATAACTAGGGGTATTTTCTAGCCACAACAAATAGCAATAGACTAACGTGTGTAAAGTAGTTGTAAAAGCCTAAAGCATGATGTAGCCCTTTAAAAACAACAATCGAATCAACAAAATAATGCGTTTCTCAAAAAGCACTATACAGAGGACTGATGCTTTGTAAGTGCATGAAAGTGAGCATCTCAAAAGCAAAGTGTGTGTGCTACATCCTTCTCCTTCACAAGTGGAAAGTGGCTGAAATGACTTGGCAAAGAACTGAAGCTGTGGAACAGGCCGAAGTGGCGCAGAGTATAAGGTTAGAGGTATAGAGGTTTCAACCAATAGGTTGCGCTCACGTTATAGAATTCTATTTCAGTTCGCGGACAGGTGCCAATACAGCTCGATGGGAAAGAAACTTGCAAAAAGAAAATTTACAAGTTTTTCCCTGGTCATTATTTGATAGCGATTGGATCCACGAACCTGCCATATTATTCTTATGGCTGAAAGTCCTTTCTACAAACCAACACATGCTTTTGAATATTGTCACCACTTTTGAACACCTTCAAGAGAAAATAATTGGACCTTAGTTCATATGTGCTGACAGAGAAGACACTTTTTGTTTCGTGTAGAATGGCATAGTAATTACAGAGAACCTATAAACCACATTTGTTTGCTACAGTATGCTACAAATTCACTAATTATTCAAAAATAAACACCTTGCCCTCAGACTAGATAAATTAGTGATCAACTGAACTGACCACATCTTAGTGAACTCATTATTGCCCCAAACTGAGTAATTTTACTGGCCAGCACCTCTTAATCCATCCCTTATTTAAATGAATGGAGTGTGTTTACAGCATCAGCAGCTCCACAGAAGCGGGTCTATTCTTGTAACATGAAAGTGCAGTGCCCCTTTCACCTTCTCCATAAATTACCCAGAATCCCGCTGTCCCGTCCAGCCTGGGTAATGAGCCGGGGCTGATACTCATTGCAGAAATGTGATTTTCATTGCAACAAGGGAAGACTAATTGTGATGTGGCTCTGACTTTTCTATTAGAGGCAGATAAAGAAGGCCTGGCCCTCACTGAAACCACAGGAGAGAGACACGGCAGCTCATCATCGCTGTGTCTTCATTTATTAGGCTGCTTCGCCACTGCCAGTACTGTTTCTGGGCTTTTACTACTGGTTTTGTGAATATCTTTTTTTTTTTCTTCTTCTTGGAGAGTTGTTCTATCTTCCTATAAAGAATTTTACAGTATAGGCAATTATTGGCTTGCCATGAAACTGTAGCTGTAGATGATGAACTATTTTTTATTCAACTTTCAGCACTGCGTCCCCTTAAAGTTAGATGGTTCTATTTGACATTTTAGTTGAAAACTCACTCGGAGTTGGCTATGCCTCGTTGAATCTCCAGTTTAATGCATCACTAGTCGTCACAATTTAGCGTATCATGGCGCCTGTCGCTTTACTTGGATTACCATGCGTCAAATGCATGCACAACAAGCACCAAACCAGCTCACACGCTACAGCCTAGTTGGGACTATTTGATGATGAAAATAATGAAGCTGATATAGATCTACCAGGATGAGAGCATGTTACTAACCTGAAGAGAGAGGTGGAGGAAAAGAGCAGCTTCATGTGGCATAAGGTAAGCTGTTGCTTCTGTATGAACCACTTTAGTCCAAACTCCCGTTTAGTTTGACACAGAAGTTGTCCATGATGTGGTGAAAGTAAAGCCTTGTGACAGTTTCTTGCTTCCTGATAAGTCCATATGTGATTTCAAACGTGTTTCAACAGCTCATTAGATGTAACCAAAAGAGCCATTTCTACTCCGTAAACTCGGCACGTTCACGAATCTCGCAGTTAAAAAAATTACGCCTTTAAAATTGATTTGCGTCAACGTGATAATAGCGCAATATTTTTGGACAGCACTCATTATTTTACATGGGCAAAAATTAAAGCCTAAATATCCCCGAAGTACTCCGAACGCAGATAAGATTTATCATATCTAAGGGGACGATTTACTGAGATCCTCAATGTATCTTGGTAGAGGCCACTTACTGTACATACTGTATAAACAGCACTTCTTGTAGTGAAAGTCAAAAGTAAAATTTCAATTGTACGAAAGTAAAGAGCAGAAACTGTATTACTCTTGAATCCTTGGCGCAAACAATAAGCTAAGACGATATGTATTTATTTACTGATGTGGAACATTCATTGTGTACGGTATATGAAGAAGAATTTCACAATGAAGTCTAACACCTAAATCATCGCAAAATATTGCATTCATACTTGTTTCTGTAGTAAATCAATAGAAAGGCTCAATCTTCGAGGTAAAGTTCAGTGAGTCAAAAGCGCCGGTCCTGTCTGAACACAAAAGGTTGACGTTTCAGGGTTTTCTTCTACTTACACTTCAATTACTTCTGCAATGTCCAGTTTTCATTTCTATTGGGGCTACCCTAGGCTTTTGAACCATTTAACTACATGCAATAAAAAGAAAAACCACAACTAATAGCGAATAATGAAGAATATTCTAAGTTTGGGATATAAAGCTCACACACACATCATTGTGTAGAAGGCAATGGGCTATTTTCCACATAATTATTTTCGGGAAGTAAATGAAGATGGGCCAGTCTGTTAATGATACAGTACAGTACTTCCACAGTTTCTCCATCTTAATGACAAGCAATGACCAAAACAATAATTCTTACACCCCCCGCCATCTCCCATCATCATCATTACATGTGCTCTCTGTCAAATCCACAAAAAGTCAACCTGGCCTTGGGCAAACACCACATCAGATCAGCTTTATCCATCCGACGAACTCAGAGACAAACTGTGCCAAATGTCCCGCAGCGCTCTTGTCCCTCTTATCCGTCAATGCAAATGACCGAGTGGCTTATGAGTCCATGCTATTAAATGGACTTCTCCGTGTTTTTCTTGTCATAGCAGCGGGCGTCTCAGAGCGAATGAAAAATGCCATTAAAATTCACAGCCGGGATCACATCTGGCTGCGGCGAGTCCCCTGACATTGTGCAAACACGCTTGTGCTCTTCGCCGCTGATGAAGACGGTGGCATTTGGGGAAGATCGATAAAAGGCAGGGGATACTGTAGGGAGAACACACAAAGTGCGTGTGCCGCGGAATAATGAGAGCAACAGGAAACGCACAGGCGGAGTTATTGGCTATGACAGCTCCAGATCTGCGGAGGGATTTTGAATCGGGTTTTATCAGGAAGACAATGGCAAAATGAGACGAGATGAAAAACATGTGAGCGCCTTATTGGTGCGCGCTGTGATAGTTGACTTTATACGCCAAAAGATCCAGGGAGGAATGAAGAAGCGGTTGACAAGAATTGGACAGGTTTTGTGGCGAAGGGGAGAAAAAACAAAACACAAATCCACAATCCAAGATAAGCGTGAGGTACAGGGTATTGGTTCCCAAAGAGGGGCCTGGGACCACTGCGGGAGGGCACTCAAAGGTACAGCTGGGGGGCCCTCAAAGCTTGTCTGCACTGAAAAAAGATTAAAACAGTATTTAGCCCACAATCATTGCTATTTCTTCTTTTATATGTACATTTTTGGTAGAAATTCTTATGAATACAGGGAATCCTTATGATTGGGATCTTTGGAACAATAAGGGGGCTTCAACAATCCAGACTTCGTCGTCTGGACTGTGTAGGTTAACTTGGGTACATTTTGCTTCAATCATAAGAAGCTTCTTCTTGCTCTTGACG
>OMNZ01018895.1:0-12875 GCA_900303255.1 Lesueurigobius sanzi | reverse complement strand
GACCTGGTTTAGTCCTGATTTATACCTGGTTTAGTCCCAGTTTAGACCTGGTTTAGTCCTGATTTAGACCTGGTTTAGTCCCAGTTTAGACCTGGTTTAGTCCTGATTTAGACCTGGTTTTAGTCCCAGTTTAGACCTCATTTAGTCCTGATTTAGACCTGTTTTAGTCCAAGCTTAGACCTGGTTTAGTCCCAGTTTAGGCATGGTTTAGTCCTGATTTAGACCTGTTTTAGTCCCAGTTTAGACCTGGTTTAGTCCTGATTTAGACCTGGTTTAGTCCCAGTTTAGACCTGGTTTAGTCCTGATTTATCAATCAATCAATCAATTTATTTTTGTAACGCCCAATATCACAACAGAAGTCATCTCAAAGGTCGGTACAGACAAAAACAAATCAATATCAGACATCAATAATGATCAAAAATAATTCACACACGAATAGAAGGACCAGATGTAATGTCCCGTGAATAAGTAAATCACTTAGAGTATTTAGACCTGGTTTAGTCCTGATTTAGACCTGGTTTAGTCCCAGTTTAGACCTGGTTTAGTCCTGATTTAGACCTGTTTTAGTCCCAGTTTAGACCTGGTTTAGTCCTAGTTTAGCCCTGGTTTAAACCTGGTTTAGTCTTGGTTTAATCCTAATTTCGTTCCGCTTTAGTCCTGGTTTACTATGTCACATTAAATTCTTTAAAAAATACTTTTACTTTTTACTCATGAATTACATTTTGCAGTGGATACTTTTTTACTTTTACTTAAGTAGAAATTGAATCTGATACTTTTACTTTAGTGCATTTTTGATCCTGTATCTGCACTTTTACTTAAGTAAGAATATTGAGTACTTCTTCCACCACTGAAAAAAAGTTTGGTTTGACTTCCATCCTCTGGAGACAGTGTTGTATCTTCAGCTGTGTTTCTCCATTAGATCCACTGCTCAGAGCTTCACGGGGCCTGCACAGTCACAAGGACACCACAATGACATAAATGCAGTACTGTCTAAAAAATATTACAGTTTCAAGTTTTAAAAAAAACAGTGGATCAGGCATGGCACTGGTGAAATACTAGGACACCTGGGACAGAGGATGAGTACTACTTAGAGTAACAGGGTCGTGGGGACCCTGGTTAAAGAAAAGTGTTGGTCGAGTATCATAGTCGGAAAACACTTTGTCAAAAAAAAAAACGACAAAGTGTTTTTCAGAGTACCATAGTAACTTTCCCCTGTTTAGGGAAACTGTTGAGTAAAACTGTGGCAATTCAATGGTTTTGCGTAAATCCACGAGGACATGGGACAGAGGTCTTAAAACTAGGACTGTTCCAGGTAAACTGCCACGTCTGGGCATCCCCAGAGAGGAATGCGCCTTAAGAGTTCACAGGACTCAGTGGCCTGTTAGTGAGTATTTAGTGTGGATATTCTACCTAGCACCTGTGATAGACAACACAAGACACCTCCTCGCAGTGCATGATGATGAACTAAGGTGTCTTTATTTTTTCATAAAAGGTGTCCAAAAGTGATGACAATATTCAAAAACATGCGCATGATATAGGCCAGTAGAAAGGACTTGTGAAGTTTGTGAATCCAGTCACTATCAGATAATGATCAAGTAGAACATTTGTCGATTTTCTTTTTGGAAATACTCCCATTGAGTTGTATTCACACCTTCTCCAACCCTTGTAGAACATGAACACAACCTATTTCGTCCAAATATCACTCATTCTGAACTCTTTCAGTAATTGTTTGTATATGAAGGCTGCAGTGGGCTGAGGGGTGACATTGCTGTGTTTTAACCTTGCGTTCTCTACTCCAATCAGTTTATCACAAAAACGTGCAGTGAGCAGATAAGAAATGCCAAATGCTTCAAACTACGCAGTGATATGAGAGGCTGCCTGCGTGAGTAACCTGTCTAAAGGTGACTTTGAAGGAGACCGGGTGGAGCTGGTATAAAAGAATAGACTCGAACATTTTTCCATCTCCTCAAATTGTGTCCGTCGAGTGAGAACGGCGGGGAGACGAGACTTCAGCCAAAATTTCACAACAGAAAAAGGATTGTGTGGTCTGGACCTCCATTGATTTGGGAGGACGGCCCCCAGCCACCATGTCTAAAAAGGTAATAATGACACATAAATGTATAGATTTGTATTGTATTGTATCAACATTTTGCCAACATATGGGATTCTTTTTATAGGAGTCATATGACATGTTTGAGATGGATGGCGACCTGGACAAGAAGAAGAAGAAAAAAATGAAGAAAAAAGAAAAACTGGAAGGCATGAAGAAAGAAATGGACATTGTAAGACTTTTTAATTTCACAGATACTTGTATTGATAATTGTATTTACAGCTTCTTCTCACTTTGTCCCTTTAGGATGACCATGAAATTACATTTGAAGAGCTAGAAATGAGATACAACACAAGTGTCACTAAGGTAAGAAAGAAACATAACATAATGCATAGATTTTCTTTGCGAAGTCTAAACATTCAACCCTGTAGCACCTGCTCTCTCTGCACAGGGCATGACCACGACCTTTGCGCGTCAGATTCTGGAGCGGGACGGCCCTAATGAGCTGAAGCCCCCCAAAGGCACTCCGGAGTATGTGAAGTTTGCGCGGCAGTTGGCTGGAGGCCTGCAGTGTCTGATGTGGGTGGCTGCTGTCATCTGCTTCATCGCTTTTGGGATCGAGATCGCCAAAGGAGACATCGCCAGCTTCGACAACGTGAGCTCCTCTTTCTCATGTCTGTAAATCCGTCCCAGGGGCTTGACATGAACTTAAAAGGTACACCACGTAACGTTTCACCCAATAAGTCGAATAAAATACAAGCGTTTATTTTATTACAGATATTTCTATAATTGAAAAATGACCTAAGAAATGAACAAACAAGAGATGTCGACTAAAGGCAGCCAAATATGAGATGTAAATAGGTTGGGGCCTTATCTAGTCTATTGTTTGATTATCCACTACAAAAAAAAATGCATTTTCTGTGTCTAGCTGGTGATTTGGCATGATTTGTATTGCTGACAACAGTATAATCCAAAATTTTACAGTCAATCAACCAATCTTTGCTAATAAAGCACTTTTCACACAAGAATATAACACAAAGCGCCTGAACACATTGTACCTTCAGCAGCACCTTCACAGTGTTTTACTAGACACAATTCATTTAATTGGTTGAAAAGTTTTGTTAAGTTGGTTTTATGTCTCAAATGGAATTTATTATAAGTCTGCATAGTCTGTACTTTTAAGTAATTGCAATTGAGTCGAAATCACCATTTGAAATTGCTGTTAAGGCAATACAAAATCCTGTTCAAAATGAAGTTGTTCTGGCATTAGTTTAGCAGTTCATAATGCTCCTGTGTCTTTATCATAGGACCTTGATTTCTAAACATAACTTGCAAATTTGACCTCAATTGAAATGTTTTAACTTTCTACCGATGTATCTGTTAAATTTGGCATCCACTAACTTCATCCTCTAAAATCTGCATGGATCTCATTAATAGATTAAGTATGACTTTTTTATACATCATGTGACATGGATTCTGTCACATGATTTGTGTTACCCATTTGTGGAACCCATTTTTGAGGACATTGAAGTCTTAATTGCCATGACTGGATAGCCTAATTTTACATCAAAAGAATCCAAGTGACTAATGAGGAGAAATATGCTTTGGCTAGCATTAATATCAAGCCTTGTCTCCATCCAGTTCCTACAGTTAAATTTTATATCTCCATTTCACAGCTGTATTTGGCTATCACTCTGATCGCCGTGGTGGTGGTCACTGGTTGCTTCGGCTACTACCAGGAGTTTAAGAGCACCAACATCATCGCCAGCTTCAAAAACCTGGTGCCACAGGTTTGTTATCACTGACTGTTCACCTTCCTCTGGCTTATCCAAATGCGGCTGTGTCTAACTTTGAATTCAAAATCTAGCAAGCCGTGGTGATCCGCGACGGTCAGAAGAACCAGATCAATGCTTACGAGCTGGTGGTTGGAGACCTGGTGGAAATAAAAGGCGGAGACAGGGTCCCAGCTGATGTCAGAATCATCACCGCACAAGCCTGCAAGGTACACTTATGTATTTATTTATTTAAACCCCAACTCAGTACCCACTATTAACTAATTTATTATAACTATCAATTCGCTGAAGTAATTTATTATAACTATCTATTCATGTTAGTTTGGGCAGAATCGGTGTGGTGTTCACATGATCATGTTACAGTTTTGTTTTGTTTTTCAGTGAAATGATATTGGTGATACAATATCAGTGAGTATTCTGTAAATGTAATATAAAATTTCAGGTGGACAATTCATCATTAACTGGGGAGTCTGAGCCGCAGACCAGGAGTCCAGAATGCACTCACGAAAACCCCCTGGAGACCCGAAACATCGCCTTCTTCTCTACAACCTGTCTGGAAGGTACAGTCACGAGGAAGAAGATAAACACTGGAGAAATAGATACATATATTTACAAAGGCTTCCTCCATTTTTGTTTTCCTGCCAGGTGTAGCCACTGGCATTATCATCAACACCGGCGACCGCACTATCATTGGGCGGATTGCGAGCCTGGCCAGTGGAGTGGGTAATGAGAAAACACCCATCGCCATCGAGATCGAACACTTCGTGGACATCATCGCTGGCCTGGCCATCTTCTTCGGCTTCACTTTCTTTGTTGTGGCCATGTTCATCGGATACGCCTTTCTGGAAGCCATGATCTTTTTCATGGCTATTGTGGTGGCTTATGTGCCCGAGGGACTGCTTGCAACAGTGACTGTGAGTAGTAATTATTGCAGTTTTTCTTGATTGGTAAGATACTTTTAGGCTAGCCATCGACCACATCAAGCCACAAACTGATTGACCTAAAAACATGATCTTTTTCTCAAAACCTTGATTCAGCTCAACTCATGGTTCCTACACAATTCCCAAAACCTTTATCTCTCTTTGTCAGAGCGTTGGGAAAATCTTTGCTCTTTTTAAAACATTTAGTCCCCGTAGAATGATTCTATCTAACATTTTTGTCGAAATAGATTTTTTCACATATCCTTTGATTGTGGGCCCATTCTGTATCCATTTTGTTCTTTGTGTGGTCAACATTTTAAACCTAAATATTCAGAACCACTCAGAATGCAGAACCTTATAATTCGAAGGGGACAATTTGTCAATCACATCACACAGGATGTAAAAATAACAGAATTTAATATCTTTATTTGTGTTTTTAGTTTAAAGAGAAAACAATTAGCATCATGTGTGAGGAACAATATCCTATCAATTAAAAAACATCTGTAAATTATTTTGTGTACAATTTCTGGCCATTTGTATTTATAATTAACTAGCTTATTTTTCAACAGGTTTGCTTGTCGCTAACAGCTAAGCGTCTGGCCCGGAAGAACTGCGTGGTCAAAAACCTGGAGGCCGTGGAGACTCTGGGTTCGTGCAGCGGTTGTAGTACAATAGTTCTTGTTAAAGTGACTTGCTTTTTAACTGTGTCCCTCATCAATATTACGGTTTTATTTTACTGCTATGTTTGTCTCTGTGCTCAGGCTCCACATCAGTGATCTGCTCCGATAAGACTGGCACCCTCACTCAAAACAGGATGACTGTGGCACACCTGTGGTTTGACAATCAGATCCACGCTGCCGACACCACAGAGGACCAGTCAGGTCCTTACACTTAAGCAGTGATGACTGGTTGAGCCCAAAAATCTGATTTAGCATTGGTGTATTCATGAACATGAAATGCTATATTATATTATAAATATTATATTTAAAACAGATAAAAGGAGGTGCAAATAAACATAATCTTTCAAAGCTTTTCATATAATGAACATAAAGCTTTTGTCACTAGTAGACTGAACCCAAATATTTACTCTCATAAGAATATTGTTCAAAATTACTTTTCTTAAGCACAAGTAAAAAATGATGATGTTATAAGTCTATTCTTAAAAGTACAAGTTACCCAAGAAGACATACTTGTTAATTGTTTCTGATTACTGGCCCTTCAAATACATTGACCCTGTTCGTTTCAGGCACGTCCTTCGATCAGTCGTCAGACACCTGGCGCTCTCTGGCTCGAGTGGCTTCTCTGTGCAACAGAGCCACGTTCAGACCGGACCAGGAGGGAATCCCCATCCCACGGGTACAGTCAATACACTCAGCACTGTGCAATAGGACTACATATATTGTCTACAACAGTGTTTCTCAACCAGGGTGCCACAAGGGTGTTTCACCTGATTGGTGTGTAGTGGTCAGGTAGAACAATTACACGCTCTACCACTAGAAGGCAGAATTGCATAAAAAATACAAAGTAGCCCACAGTCATGCTGTCAATGAGTCAAAAGCGTCCCATTGCATTCAAAGCTATTTCAGTTCTGTTCCCTTTTTCCACAACATATCTATGTGAGCCGGTGAGCTTTTCAAGCATGACTGCTATAGACAAAACAAGAAAGACTCAGAGCTGATCTTTGTGTCTCGGTCTTCCATTTCTACAAGAATTTCAGCGTTGTACACTACATAAATACATTTTGGCTATATGACCATTATATTTAAATAAATATGATTTTTTTTGACAATTATGTATGGTGGGGGCCTTGTGATTTTCCTATTGTAAAAAGGGTGCCTTGGCTCAAATGGTTTGTGAAACACTGGTCTGCAACAGTGGTTCTCAGCTGTTGGGTCGTTGAACGCTCAGTGGGTCAGCAGCCTTTTCCTGGGATTTTTTTGTTTTTCAACTTTTAAATATGTATTAAATACAATGATCTTCCAGTGGAAGTATTTTTGCACTTAAAAGAAGAAAAAAAACAGTTCAATTTGGGTTTATCTAATTATAAGTGTTATATCTAATAACACTTATAATTAGATTAGTGTTATTGTTTGTTTTTTTCTTAATTTGAGTGCAAAAAAATCAATCAAGGGAAAATATACTTAATAATAATAATAATACATTTGATTTGAAAGCGCCTTTCAAAACACCCAAGGACACTGTACAGTATAAAACAATTAAAAACATTAAAAACAGCAACAACAAAATACAACAGAGGACAACATTGAAATGTTGAGTGTGACGAGGTGGTGTAGGACTGTCTGAAAAGGTGAGTTTTGAGTGTGGATTATGTTATATTCTGCTTAAAATTTTCTAGATGACTATTTCAATATATATTATTACATATTTCCAGCTTTATATGCTTATTTTATTCTTATTCAACAAAAAATAGGTGGAAAATACAATATTTTCCTTTTTATACACATTATTTCATGTATTATTATTTATTTTGGGTCACAGCTTGTCATATTGGGGTGATGGTGGGACCAGTTGAGAACCACTGGTCTACAAGATTAAATAGTCACTGGAATTTGGAAGATTTACATATAATAGAAAGTGTGTGCTTTGTATCTTTTCTTTCTGGATCAGAGGATTGTGGTGGGAGATGCTTCAGAGACTGCTTTACTTAAGTTCACTGAGCTGACCGTAGGAAACATTATGGAGTACAGAAATCGCTTCAAGAAAGTGGTGGAGGTTCCTTTTAACTCCACCAATAAGTTTCAGGTGAGTGTTTTTGACATGAACACACATTTATCAGATCACAAATCCACCTTCTGTGTGTAGCTGTCTGTCCATGAGCTGGAGGATCCCTTAGACCTGCGCTATCTGTTAGTGATGAAGGGGGCCCCGGAGCGCATCCTCGAACGCTGCTCCTTCATTTTAATACGAGGCCAAGAGCTGCCCCTGGACCAACAGTGGAAGGAGTCCTTTCAGACCGCCTACATGGACTTGGGCGGGCTGGGGGAGAGAGTGCTGGGTAAGAGACCCATTTAATGGAGCTGATAATGATTAACGATTACTAAACAAAATGAAATTATTAATGATTTTAAGAGACATTGAGTTTGGCCTCTATTGGGTTTGTCTTTTACTGTGTAGTGGGTAAGTCTAAATCTATTACAAATTATTTAGGTTGTGTACAATTGACTGCCTGGGCCTGAAATTTGATGTACAGTAAGTTATACAAAATAATAATATTCCCTCCCTGTTGCTGATCTCATCAAATGATCAGAATCCCTGTGGGAGGAGTGCATGCACAGGAAACGAGGAGGGGCCGAGGGAGCTAGATTGTTTATTTAAAAAAAATGTGTCTTTCCTCATTTTGCAATCTTACAGACTTCAACTTTATGATTTAGTCCTACTTTAGACATGGTTGAGCCCAAGAATAGACCTGATCAGACCAAGGTCTGACTAGGTTCAGATCACAGAGCTAAATGTTTTGTTGGGTGTTACTTGGTGTAAAGTAAACACCTGACCGTTTTACCTGTACTTTCCTCTTAGGTTTTTGTCACGTACATCTGACTGAAAAAGAGTACCCCAGGGGTTACAGCTTTGACCCAGATGAGATGAACTTTCCCACGTCCGGACTGTGCTTTGCTGGTCTGATCTCCATGATTGACCCGCCCAGAGCAACGGTGCCGGACGCTGTGATGAAGTGCAGAACGGCTGGCATCAGGGTAACGGCCAGTGTTACTGCTATCGACAGCGGCTTCAGGCACTGTCTGTTATACCTGTGTTATTATGTTGAAGGCTAACACTAAAAAGCTCAAATTCCTTTTTTTACTGTACTATATAATGACGTCAATTCAAATGAACAGTATTTTAAGTGCATATGACAGATTAGACAACATTTTCACTAAAATACTTTATACTTAGGATTTTACTAAAAAAAAAAAAATGTTTTCTCTAGTTTGAGATTTTTAGCCATGTTTATTGTTTTACTTACTTAACCCTGTAGAACCATTTGTATCACATTTGATACATGGATTTCTGAACCCTCTACATAATCAGGGTGCTTGTAATGCAGAGGTCCATCCACCGGGGCGAAGTATTTCATGCCCCAGAGTGAAAAATGCCTTCCGGCACTCTGATCCACAAGCCGTTTTTACCAAGCATTTTTGTAAAATTTTATATTTTAAGGTAAGAAAAACTTTCAAATTGTTACTGATACTTCAAAAGGAATGTTTAGAGCATTGATACAATGTAAAACCTCTTAATTTTCCCAACCTGATTCAGAGTAAAACAGTGTTGAAAACATGTGTATTAAATTTGATACAGCAGGTCATACAGTAATGATATAGGTCATTCATATGCAAAGTTGTCCATTGAAATGTATTGTATTTAAGGCTTCAATAAGAAACATACTTATATCAAATCCTCTTCTCTTTGTAGGTACATAAATTAAGACACTATTAGGTTGTTGTTTAAAGTAAAATTATTTCATTTTTAACATTTTCTTAACAACACAATACCCAAAGTAACAAAAATGATACAAATTAAAACTCATATAAGCAAATTAATACATGGGCACAGGAAGTGACATACCATGTAAGATTAATACGTTCCACAAATATTACCCATCAAAGTCATAATTACAAAATTATTATAACCTGACAAATGCACTTTAACTTTTCAGGTCGTCATGGTAACCGGGGATCATCCCATTACAGCACGCGCGATCGCAGCCAACGTGGGCATCATCTCTGAGGGCAGTGAAACCGTGGAAGACATCGCACAAAGGAAACGCATACCTGTCGAACAAGTCAACAAGAGGTCAACATGATATGAGTCTTTCACTTTCTGTCTGCATATTAAATCTCCAGAATTCTGTACGATTATATACAGTATATTTGTAAGCGTTTCTTTACATAGGAGAACTCGGACAAGTAAAATCTTTCAATGTAACCAGTATAGGTTTGTTTTGACACAGGGATGCCCGGGCTTGTGTCATCAGCGGCGGTCAGCTGAAGGACATGACCAGCGATGAGTTGGACGAGGCGCTCAGAAACCATCCTGAAATGGTGTTTGCCAGAACTTCGCCACAGCAGAAGCTCATCATCGTGGAGAGCTGCCAGCGCCTGGTGCAAGACAACTCCTCTGACCAGACTGCAGCACTTTATCATGTATAATAATATCCATGTGTTTCTATATTTCACCTCTTCAGGGCTCTATAGTGGCCGTAACAGGCGACGGTGTGAACGACTCCCCGGCACTGAAGAAAGCAGACATCGGTATTGCTATGGGCATCGCCGGCTCAGATGCAGCGAAGAACGCGGCAGACATGATTTTACTGGATGACAATTTTGCTTCAATCGTCACTGGGGTGGAGCAAGGTATCATCATTTCACAAACAGAAAACATCTATGTGAGTTACATTTTTGCATCAGGCATCACATGTTATCAACACAAATACAATGGATATGTAATCAACATATATTTGCTCGAAAGGGAGGGGGATGAAGGTATAATTATATTAAGAAAAAAATAAGCAAGGCATTAGCTCTGGTACATAAGACCATTACTGGTGGGAGTAGGTGATATTAACAAAAATTAATTTCTTAATATTTAGGGAGAATTTCTCAATAACGATGACCAAGGGATATTTCGCAAACCATGAAAAATATATAAAAATGAGCTGGTAAATGTATTAGTTTAGATCGCTGTGTCATCAAAAAGATCATTGCCTTGAATAAAGGGCATAAAAAATAACATTATTACCGTATTTTCTGGACTATAAGTCGTGGCTAATACTGTATATTAATTTATATGTTACGTTAGCATACCATACACCTATTCAGCCTGTTGTTCTCTTTTCTATTGTTATAATAATTAGCCTTTCAAGTTGAAATGTCTGTTCTTGGTCTCGGATTTTGTAAAATAAATTTCCCCCAAAAAAGCAACTTATAGTCCAGTGCGACTTATATATGATTTTTTTTTTTTTCTTCTTCATTATGCATTTTTTGGATGGTGCGACTTATACTCCGGAGTGAACTATAGTCCAGAAAGTACGGGATATAACATTTTTTATATTAAATTTTTTAGCAGCACCTTTTTGTTTGAAGATATACAGTATCTTCCAAACATCCATCCATCCATGCAGTGAACATGCCACACAACAGAAGTATAGATTAGGTAGATTTCGGTTCAACATTTTTTCAGTATAGAATCTTTTCTTTTTCTGTGTCCTGCTGGTACCTTTTCCTTTAGCTATAGATCTGAATAAAAACGACCGTAAATGACAGTGCACCTAAGAGTTAAAGGAACATGTCTCTGTAGGTCGCCTTATCTTTGACAACCTGAAGAAATCCATTGCATACACTCTGACCAAGAACATCCCCGAGCTGACTCCTTACCTCATCTACATCACCGTCAGCGTCCCTCTGCCTCTGGGCTGCATCACCATCCTCTTCATCGAACTGGCCACGGACATTGTAAGTATTCATGTTCCTCTATTCATCCCAACCTTTAATATCAGATCGCTACATAAAGAAACAGCGGTAGATAAAACAACAGTAATGAAGCCGCTGTTTTCCATGCAGTTCCCCTCTGTGTCCTTGGCCTATGAGCGAGCAGAGAGCGACATCATGCACCTGAAGCCCCGTAACCCCCGCCATCACCGTCTGGTAAATGAAGCCCTGGCTGTGTACTCGTACTTTCAGATAGGTAAGTACTGTGACATAAAGCAGTTATAACATGGATGTATCATTTCTTTGTGTAATAAAACCACATTTTGTAATAATTTCCTCATTTTTAACTAAATAATATAAGCAATAAAATGTATGGTAACATGTATGATTACACTATAAAAGCATTTGTAAATACCTATTTCATCATCTCTAAAACATTCATAAAGCTTTCCTAACATCTATATACTGCTCAACTTTACTGCTCAGCTCATGAATATGTTTATACCCTTTAATACAACGGCCCTAAATCCTTTTTACAAACTTTAACCATGAAAAGTGCCCAACACAAGGGTGGTGCACACTATGGCATCTGTTTAGGTGATACATACATGATAACCAATGAGTAGTAAAGGTGTATATATGTTTTCTATATGATGAAATAAGTTACACATGCATTTCAAACTGCTTTACAGTGTGTTGTGTCCAAATTTAGTATAAAATGCAATGAGAACCTTTATTACAAAATGTGGCACATCATTATATAATGCTGTTTTATTTCACAGAGGAGTGAACATTTTATTACATTTTAAACTGCTATTACATCATGTGGCATTATTACAAAATACAGCTTAACAAGGGGTGAGGGGAGGGGTTCGATTCCAGGACTTTCTTGCCTTTCTGTGTGGAGGTTACAGTTTTTGTTTTGTTTCTTTTTTTGAGTGATCCAATGCCCCCTACCACTAATGCACAAGAGTGTTTCCGCTTCGGCCAGGACTTTCATAGTTAAATAACACTTTAAAAAGCATGGTAACTCGGGATAACGAAGAATAATAGATTTGCATATTGTAATACTATCCATATTTCCTGTACTGCAGCCTTTGATCTAGTTTAGTTAGGGAAGGGTTATGACTTGTCATAAGACACTGCAGGTGAATAGGGGCCTCCTCCCAGTGGGACGTGCCTGGAACACCTCTCGAGGGAGGCGACCAGGTGGCATCCGAAACAGATGCCTGAGCCACCTCAGCTGGCTCCTTTCGACGTGGAGGAGTAGCGGCTCTGTTCCGAGCTCCTCCCGGGTGACTGAGCTCCTCACCCAATCTCTAAGGGTGCGCCCAGCCACCCTGCGGCGGAAACTCATTTTGGCTGCTTGTATCCGGGATCTTGTCCTTTCGGTCATGACCCAAATCTCATGACCATAGGTGAGGGTAGGAACGTAGATCGAACGGTAAATCAAGAGTTTCGTCTTTCGACTCAACTCCCTCTTCACCACAACAGTCTGATACAACGACCGCATCACTGCAGACGCTGCACCGATCCGTCTGTCGATCTCCCGCTCCATCCGTCCCTCACTGAGAACAAGACCCCGAGATACTTGACCTCCTCCACTTGAGGCAAGGACACTCCACCGACCCGGAGTGGGCAGGCCACCTTTTTCCGGTCGAGAACCATG
>OMNZ01018891.1:0-12363 GCA_900303255.1 Lesueurigobius sanzi | reverse complement strand
CGTGTAAATATATCCATCAGCTTTGGTCCTTTAGATTTCCTCACAGACAATTAGCCAATTAGAGTCACAACAAAAAGAGATAATATCACTAAAAATAATTTTAGGTGACTTTTTTCATGTCGTCCTTCCTTCCTTCCTAAACCTGAGCCACACAAACTTATTTACTTTGAGCTTTTTTACACGTTTTTTTGATTCGCTTTTCATTTTCTTGACAACAATGGAAACTGAGCTCACAGGAAGTGCTAATAAAAACAGGAAATGCTTTTACAACAAAAGTGGGCAGGGCAGAATAAGGTGAATAGCATTTTCCTGTTTATAGTAAATGTGGCCCATGACCCGCCGTGTGAGCTGCATTTCTGCCCATGACCCAAAATAAATATACTGTAGGTGCATTGTTATTGATGCTATGGCACAATATTTGTTATTTTTGACTCTATGACTCTAATTGTCCCCTCCCGACTCTAATTCTCATTAAAAGGATGAAATCTTATGATCCAATCGGCCAAAAAAACTTAAAATTTGTGGAATTGTGCAATAGTTGGACTTCTACAGGACCACCATGGAGTCCATCCTCACCACCTCCATCACCGTGTGGTTCGCTGGAGCCACCACTGAGGACAAACACAGACTGCAGCGCATCGTGCTGCTGAGAAGGTGACTGGCTGTAAACTTCCATCTCTCCAGGACCTGTATGTCTCCAGGACCCGGGGGCGTGCAGGTCGGATCACAGCTGACCCTTCCCACCCTGGTCACAAACTATCCGGACCAGAACCTCCCGCCACAAAAACAGCTTCTTTCCCGCCGCTATTAGGCTCATGAACACTCAATAACATTCAATAACTCTGTATCAGAGCCATGAACACTTAATAACTCTGTATCAGAGTCATGAACACTTAATAACTCTGTATCAGAGTCATGAACACTTAATAACTCTGTATCAGAGCCATGAACACTTAATAACTCTGATACAGAGTCATGGACACTTATTAGGCTCATGAACACTCAATAACATTCAATAACTCTGTATCAGAGCCATGAACACTTAATAACTCTGTATCAGAGTCATGAACACTTAATAACTCTGTATCAGTCTAATGTAAACTGAATAACCTGTTCCCTTTGCACTGCTCTATTTGCACTATGTGGTACATCCACACTCACATTTGCTGCTAATCTGTAATTCACTATTTACCATTTATGCTGCTGTCTCGTATTGTGTTAAGTTACTATTTTATTATTATTTTTTTTTTATCTTATTCTATTTTTATGCATGCCTTATAGTTATATCCTTTATTTTTTCCCTAGTTTATTATTTATCATTAGTACAAGTTTACAGTGTTGGGGAGTAACTAAATACATGTATTTAAAACACGTTTTCAGAATACTCATTTTGAGTAACTGTATTCAGGTACAAATACTCTCTCATTTGAGGGTATTTCGAATACAGTTACTTTTCAAATACCAGAGGAATACAGAGAGGGAGAGAAGGAGAGAGACAGAGGAAGGAGAGAGGGAGAGGAGAGAGGGAGAGGAAGGAGAGAGAGAGAAAGCAGAGACACAAGGAGAGGGGAAGGAGAGAGAGAGAAAGCAGAGAGACAAAGAGGGAGGAAGGAGAGAGAGAGAAAGAAAGAAGAGAGGCAGAGAGGGGAAGGAGAGAGAAAAAGAGAGAAAGAAGAGAGGCAGAGAGGGAGCGAGAGAGCAAGGTGAGAGGGAGAGAAAAAAAGAAAGACGAGAGAAAGAAGAGACAGAAAGGAAGAGACAAACAGTTGGTGTAAAAGTGTTGCTATATTTTTTATATTTCACCATATTTACACAAAAATATAATGCAAATCAAGGTGAAAGTAAGTATTCAGAATACAGTACATTGATTGGGCAAAGTAACTGAATATGTTACAAAATACATCTTAAGACAAGTATTCAGTATTCTGTAACTGAACACAATTTCAAAGTATTCTACCCAACACTGCAAGTTTATGATTCATGTTGCACGAAAACACCAAAGAAAATTCCTAGTCTGTGAAATCTTCATTGACGACGGCAATAAACTCTATTCTAGTTCAGTTGTGGCAAAGATATTCCTCATTTACTTCCATTTTAGTCTTGTTTTACTCCTGATTTTGTATTTTATCAAGTCTTGTCTTGATAAAAATTGTATGAAAAGACAAAATGCTCAGATGTTTGGTTGAAAATGAAATGTGCTGAGATGGTTTATCAATATTGCAATAATACAGTATTATGACATTGTAACATTCAAGACAGTTCTTGAATATTTTGTCACATCGTTCATCCCTAAACCCATTGTGTTTCGCGAAAACGATAAAGGACAACAACAAAAGAAGTCCTCATCCTGTTCTAGACTCCCACCTGGTTGTATTTGGCGTTGGCGACGTGCTTGGTCTCCACTCGTCCGTAGGTGGGGGGTTTGCAGGAGAACTCCACGAAGCGCAGCAGCTGTTGGAAGATGGCCGGGTACATGACCTGCAGGTTCTCGGGGCCCACACAGATGGCCTACAGCGGGGAGGGAGGGAACAGGCAACAGACACTGAGCAATGAAAGATCAAGGCGAAAAAGGAGCGATTCAACAAAGCGGCACGCTGCTCTCTGGGACAAACAGAGACTTTGGACGGTTCGAAGCAGGGTTTAGATCGGGATTATGAAATCAATTGTGTAATACTTTCAATATTTGGAAGACTGCAACTGTCAAAGTATTGCAAAGTGATTATTGTGCTTTAGACATGCAGTAATCAACAATGTGATTAACAAACCTTAGGAATTTTCATCATTTTGGGCAAACAATTTTTGGCATTTTTAAAAACAAACATCTTTTTAAAGACAAGGTATGTGGATAAGGTAAATGTTCAAATCAAATATTGGTTTAAGCTTGTAACAACTGTAATGCTGATTTATTCACAATTAGAAAGACATAAAATGTATATGATACATGTCCCGTGAATCAAAATGGCTGGACATGTCTTCAAGTTTGTGACAGGAGGATTTGCACCAGGTCAGACATTTTCAGCTGTTTAGATTCACCAGATCCACATTTGACGGATGATTGAACATTTTATTTTTCTTCATTCCACATCATGTAAAAGCGGTTCATATTTACATTTTTGTTTCGGTTCTCAAGACCAGAATGAGAAAGCAGAACGATTCCCACAGACAGGGTTGCCAGATCCTATGGCAAAAAAACATTTAGTAATGAACATGAAGGGCCTCTCCTACTTCTACAATACCAGCACTTACCTCCAATCAAGTTCTAATTAATACTGCTGCAGCCTCCAGCTGCTCAAAGAATGAATTCTGGAGGTTCCTAGCTTTCAAATGAGGAATGGCATGTTCTGTTTATGGTGAATCTTGAGCTTGTGTCCTCGTATGCAGCGTAAGGCAAGTCAGGTTCAGCTGTAGTGACTTTTTTAAGCCACTAAGTAGACATTTACCTTTTAAATCTAATTATTCTAAAAATCAAATCTAAGTATAAACGAAGCCAACTCCAAACAGACTCATTATTGGGTATATAAAGTCCCAAGTTTGAAGCAGGTCATGCAGAGGTCATGAGGTTTTTGTGATTTTTTTTTTTTTTAAACCAGAAATGATATTTGATACAAATTTTAGATAATGATTTTGTGTTTTTTTTTACTGAGTAAATCTTCTATGGTTTTTGGAATAATAATGTTATATCATCGTAAACAAATCCATAAAAAAGTCTAGAGGTTGACCGATATATCTGCATTTGACCCATCCTTCGATGCCACTGGGTAATCCAGGAGCTGTGGGCGACCGCAGTGCAGCGCCCAGGGACCCATCTCCAGGTGTGGAACCAGGCAGCCTGAGGCTAATGGTCGGAATTACCTGGCAGGAGGATTTAACCTAATGTGCATGTTTTAGGTTGATGGGGGAAACCAGAGCATCCAGAGGAAACCCATCCAGACACAGGGAGAAACATGCAAACCGACCTGATAGATCTGTCAGGTCGCATCAGGCCGTTCACTCCTAACAACAGCTGATATAAGACCTCACATCTAACATCACGTGACACTTCTGAAGATGGCAGGAATGAAACACATCGCTTACCTATTTGTCTGATATAGAAGAAACTAAAGAAACATACAAACTCCACACAGAAAGGCCCGCAAGGGCCAGGAATGGAACCCGGAACTTTCTTGCTGTGAGGCAAGAGTGCTATCAACTCAGCCACGTGCCGCCATATACAACTTACAGGAGCTTAGAATTGTGAAATTCATTATATATGAAAAAGTTTAATTTAAAATCCTTATGTTAGCTTTAATATTACCCAACATTAGCTTCTAATTTAAAATTAGATATAAATTCTTTATAAATATAGGCCTGTAATAGACTGACAACTTTAATTTAATACTCCAATACTACTGTAATATGCAATAGGGCTACAAATTGCAATGATTACAAAAGATTATAATAATAGTCCAAAAAAATGAGCCCTAACAAAGCGCCCCCACACATTTTCCACTATAGAAGCATTTTTTTAATCTTCTCCATCCTTCAATATACCTTCAATGCCACTCAACAGCATCAGCAAACTACAACCCCAAAAAAAATCGGCATCGGCTTAAAAAAAAAAAACATATCGGTCGGCCTCTAATAAAGTCCATTTAAAAAGGAAAATGTATCATTCTATTGGAGCCTCACCTTCTGCAAGACGTCCAGCGCGGTCAGTACAGCCTCCTGTAAACTGGTCAGCACCGCCTCGGTGTAGGATGGCAGGATGAAGGGCGAGGCGTCACTGCTTATGGGCACAGACACCGCCCCGTGGAGGATCACCCCGAGCTTCTTCAGGTCCTCCATGCTGAAGTTAGCCTTGATATGCTGGTAAAGCGCGGGGAAAATCTGTATCAACGCCGTCAGATAGGGCTGGCTCGGGATAAAAGACAGTTTCTCGCTGGGTCCCGTTGGCGGCCGGGTGCTTTCGGTGCCCGTTTTGTACCACGTGTTCCAAGCGGACCACCACAGAGCAGAGTCCTCCAGCGCGGACTCCTCGCCGGGGGGAGGGGCCAGCATCTCGGCTCCGTTGTACCGGGTGAGCCGCTCCACCAGAGAGTCCGACCTCACCAGAGGTCTGCCCGGCCCCAAGGCAGACAGGGGGTCTATGAGCACGGGGGGGACGCCCATAGCAGCCAGCGCGTCCCCGGGTTTGTCAGAGTCCTTGGCGGGCGTCACGATTTGGAGGATTTCCTGGAAGCTTTTGAGAGCGGCTAAAGAGACTTCGTTGTTTTTGCTGAGCGCGGCCGACTGGATGTGGTTCAGTAGCACCTCCCAGGCCTCGAAGAAGTCACCTACATGTAAAAAGAATGATTATCTAAATTATTGATTATTGATTGATTAAGGGTGCACTATGTAACCTTTTAGGTGAAAAAAACCAACCTTAAACAACCAAAATTAGTGTGTATTTGACCTATTTTAGCCCAGTGGCTGTATGAGTGCAGCATGGCACCTTTACTTTCCATCACAGTGGTCTCTATGATCAATAGGATTGATCGCAAATGACGTCAAAATGCTATTTTTAGAACAGCGCGCTACTGCCACCTATAGTTCGGACATCCTTTGGGACCTGTAGCCCAAAAGGATGTTGCTGAAGCGTGTGAACTGCACTTGTAGGAACGGGAATATTGCCTTAACAGCGCTAATAGTAACAATCAACACTGCTGCTTTCTGCCGAGTGACTCTGATATGGACACTGACCATGAGGGTTTTTCATTGCATTTCCTGAGCTTGGAAGAAATCCAGAGACATGCCAATGTTGGGTACAAGCTTGTAAGGAGAGGGATTTACTGCTCTCTGCATTTCATCAGTGGAGCTAACAATTGATCATCCAGACCCAGCAACAGCAACACCTGTACAGGTACGTCTTTGTTAAACACAGTCTGCAACAATACAGCCTTCAGGACGCCATTGGCGCTTAGTTTTGTGGGTGTAAAAATGCTAAACAAACTAGCGTTAGCTGCCAGACACTGAGTTGAGATGATTTTGACTTGAGCGCACTACAAACTTGCGTCTCTGTGGTGTACAGGGGCTACTAGCCGCGATTAGCTCCTCACACAGCTGTGGCAGCCTGTGGCAGCAGCTTTGAGGGAGACACAGGGCAGAGCAGCAGCTGATGGTGTTTGACCAAATCACTGCGCACTTGAAAGTCAGCGAAAGTTTAGTTATTTTAGGTTATTGGTTGTAATTTAAGCGAGGCTACATTTCATTTGTCGCTGACATTTGTCTCTTGAACTTTTAAACTAATGTTTGGGTGCAGCAAACATAATGCTGGAATGTGTAAAGATATTGGCATATTTCTTAATTTGCTAATATTACATCACACAAAGGAATAATAAATATGTTAATATTCAAAATCAAATTGGGCAGTTTTTGGAGCAAAAAAACTAGATACATTTTGAGCCCAAAGCTGGAGGTGAATGTGTTTGTGGACCATTGTATTTTTGATGAATTTGAAAAGAAATTTGTGGAGCAATCATCTTCCAAGAAATTTTGATCTAATGCCTCTTTAAATCCAATGTAATGCTTTTTAATAACATTTAATGCATAACAGTTAATTGTGGCACAATTCAATAACTTTCCAATGGCATGTGGAAACCCTGAAAAATCTTCTGACATCGCATTAGCTTTTGGAAGTGAATTTGTGCTGTACTCAAAGCTCAAGGCGGTCCAATGGGATGTGTGTGACTTTCTACAGTGTTCCAAAATTGACCACAGAAATAAACCTTCATGAATGTTCAAAAACAGGACAACTATGATTGAAAGGAATCCAATTGTCATAAAGGCTCTTAATACTAGCAGTTTTTCTTTTATTGGATTTTAATATCACCCCACAAAACCAATTTATTTAATGAAAAAAATAGGTCTGAAAACTCTCTGAAGCCACCGTGTCTCAAAAGAAAGATACAAATGACTGATGTGAAATATAGTTGAGGAGCTGGGGCTTTCTCATATTCACCAAAAGTGGCCAAAATCAAACAGCGCTCACCGAGTTGCTGAAGCAGGTAGCGCCTGGTGTTGAAAATGCGTGCCACTCCGGCTAAAGTCAGCACCCAGGTCTCCGCCCACTGTTTCTCCGCCGTGTCCCGCGAGTGGTGGATCAGGATGTTCCCTCCTCCGGACTCGATCTTCTCTTTGTCCGCCGTGGTCGAAGAAGTGCGCACACAATCCAACAGGTGAAACAAGACCTGGGGAGAGACCAACGTTAGCTATAGCCAAGTAGCCTCTTCAATGTGCTTCACATCGCTATTCCACCTTTTAAAAACATGATCACACTCATCCACAGCTCTCAAAATGATAAAGACAGCCTTGGCTATTCAGTGTAATCAAAGCCTATTCAAAGGTGAGTTCCATAAACTATTTCTGGAGCTTGTTGAACGTTCATGTAAGTAAAGTTATGAATAAAGAGGAAACAGTGATGTGCAAAAGTTAAGTTAAAAATGGTAAAGGTTAAGATGAATAAAAAGAATTGTTTGTAGCTACAGATGAAGTTTATCAGAGAGTCTGGGCTGCACTCTGTCGACTCGTGATGTGACCGAATCTGCTCTTTTGAACGGCTCTTTTAGGAGAACGGTTTGATCCGGATCTTGATTGTGAAAAGAGCCAGATCTTTTTCTTTATTTAATTTAAAGCAGATTTGCCCTGAACAAATGAAGAATCATCAAAACAGCAGCTTTTTGACCACAAATATTAGGGATGCACCGATACCAATACCTGCTTGTACTCATTATTGTGGACGCAACACCATTTGACGTGCGCCGCATCTATGAGCGCAGAACAACAAACTGAAGAATTCATGAGTGGAAATACTCTACACAGACCTGACTTTATTACAGACTCATTCCCTAGATCAGAGTTTGTGCTGAAATTAACCAGTGCTAAATTAAATGTCGACTCCAGTGGGGCGTCTACAAGAAGAGAATGCTAATGTTGCTACTCCGCTGCTATACTGCTAATGGCGATTCTTAAGAGTACATGCTTAGGGACTAAATCCATCTGTAAAACAATCCAGCGACTAAACAGGGCTCAGGAATAGCTTTAAAAAGAGGTATAGCATGTCCATTGTCCGTATAGACCCTTTTGCTGCTTACATCATAAATGACATCAGCTGGAGGCAGGAAGTGAGCAGGAAAAATAAGATTAAACTAAAACTAGTGATTACAAGCGTAAAACTACAGATTTGAGACTGTAAAATAAGGTTTTATCTGATATTTCCAACAACACTTAGGACATTTGTTTATCGTTACTATGACAACAGCTACAATGGAAATAGATAGGGATCTAGCTTTCCGCCTCCAGCTAAGCCAGGGATGTTTACGGGATGTCTATTGGGTAACAATTAGCTGCTCCTGGAGCTAAAAATATAATATGCTAACTTAGCAAGTCATCGCAAGCTCAAAAATCTACCAAATCAATTCTAACGCTAGCTATCGTGAGACTACCACTGCAACATGTTACAATAATAAGTAACAATCTACATTCTATTATATACAAATATAACACAGGCTGAGTAACTTTTGGATATGGACAGTGTGCAAAGATATTATATAAAGCACCATCTTGTGACTGGCCGGTGAGGCTAATGCTAATAGCAAGTAATGTAAAAACGGGGACACGGTTTTCGTTGATAAAACGTCAGAATTTGAGATACAGCAATTTTTTGGGATTTGTTGAATTGCTGGTAAGTCTAGGTATCTCAGTCAAGGCATATTGACTCTGAAAAAAAAAAGAGTTATATCTGTAAAGGGATGTTTGTTTTTGTGGTCTTAGCACTATTTAACACCATTCATTCTACTGTTGTTGCAAAAAAAAAAAAATGTCATACAAAATTTAGTGGTGTTTCCTATTAATTTACATTGCACTATGTTTAAATGGCCAGTCACAAGATGGCCGCCAGAGCTTGCCATTCGTTCCACTGTATCACTATGGTGATGTCTGATCTAGTGTTTTATTTAATATCTTTGGACAGTGTGTACAATGTGGACATAAATATTTCCTATAACTTTCCCGATCCAATACCACCTGGGAACCACTGCGCTAGAGTCAATAACCAACGAAAAAGTGCTTTGTCACCTTCCAGACCACGATGTGCCAGGTGGGCTGCTGCAGGAGCGTGCCGTGAGCCGCGATGGTGGAGAACAGCGTCTGCCCCGCGCTCTTTCGCACCGCGGGCCTGGGGTCGACACACATCTCGCCCAGTTTGGCGTAGAGGCAGAGCCACAGGCAGTCGAAGGGCGGGGCCGGGTGGAACGGGCGGTTCAGGGTCTCCCCTCGCTCCCGCGCCTGCTTCTGTAAGGCCTCCTCCTCGCGGCCCAGCTCCTCCGTGATCACCTCCCCTCGCTGGAAGAAGTAGTCCGAAATGTTCCACTGCGGGGAAGAGAAGAGAAAAGACACGTATAAGTAAATTACCTGCAAAACAAGAACGTGGGAAAAGCTACTCGTCAAAACGGTCCGATAACCTGACATCACGACATTCTAAAGAGCCTGTACACTGGAGTTTAAGACTGAGGTGGAGGGCAGCTGAAATTGTTAATGTGAACACAACCTATTGTTTTCTTTTGCTAGCTGTTGTTTGGCCAATGAATAGTGTGCAGTGGTTGGTTCTCAAACATTTCACCAGACAAGAATCAGTCACAATATTCAGCTTTCCAAATATCACAAGGATTAAACAGACAAAATCATGACTAAGCCTGGTCTGAAACTAGACAAAATCTGGCTGTAAACCAATACAAGTCTAAACCAGGTTAAGCTATTGGTAATTTTAAAGTGGGATTGAGCATAAAATCCTAAAATCCTGAGAATAAATCAATCAATTTGTTTTTGTATTGCCCAATATCACAACAGGAGCCATCTGAAAGGGTGTCACAGTCCGAGAACAACAAATGAAATGGACGGATGAGCAATAGGTAGTCCCTGGGCCGACTAGATATATGTCCAGTCAGAGCTGCAGAGGCCACTGCTGTCCAGTCCCACAGCCAACCGGTGCTGTCCAGTCATGTAGACAAAAAGAATCTATGTAGGACAGGGGTGCCCAAAGTTTTTTCCATGGAGGGCCAAAATGGAAAAGTATTCGCTGACGAAGGGCCAAACACAACACTATTTTACATGTACAATACAATACAAACAGATCTATTAATTACTCTGCTATTCAGTAGGACATGCCGTTTTGGTGTCTCAAGGTGCCCACACACTCGAGGATTTTTAATCTTTTGAGACTAAAGATCTGTGCAAAGACCACACACACTTAAGGACAGACATGAGGACACACATACACACACATGAGTAGTCCCACCACAGATCATGCCATGAGAGGATGTTTTTATTGAGCCAGGCCTCCTAAGACTAAAAATCTGGCTAAAAATCATTTAGTGTGTGTCCAGCTCAACACTTTAGAGTCTATTCACTGCACAAATAATTGAAAGTAGATCCTTCTTGCAAATCTAAAGCACCATCTTGAGGACCAAATGCACTAGGAGGAGCAGAACCAGCTGTGGCGCATTTGAGAAACAACATCTTTGTTTCTTTTAAACCACTACATACTGTAAGTGTCTGTAGTATTTAAAAATACATTTCAATATGGTACTGACAAGGGCAGCATGCCAGCATTGCCAAATTATCATTATAGCAACACTCATGCAAAGTTACTGAGGTCTTCTATCTGACCAGATTACACCTGTTTGCCAATAAGCCAAAAACAAAAATGCATGGGGACGTTTTAATGATGATTTTCTTAATTTTCACCATTTCAGCTCTGGATTTTTTTTTTTTTTTAGATTTGTTTGGCAAAGAATGTATTAAAAAAAACTGAAATACAAATTGTTTTTGTTTTGAACAGATGGCAATATTCAGAACAGCGAACAAAAATCTTTTTTGTCAAATCGTAAAGCCCTAGTACAGTACAAGCAATATATTTTCTGCCTTGCTCAGTTCTTACGTGAGTGCCTTGCTATTGTTTGGTTTATTTAAAGATCTCCGTTAATTATTAAATTCCATTCCATTATTGGATTTGTGCTATGTACAATTATTCCGATGGCCTTGTTGTTTGTGGACAAATGGCAAATCTTGAATGTGAATGTGAAATGCTTCTGGCGGTTTCGGTGTTGTGTTACTACAGGAAACCTCACAGGAACTGGCTCGACTCCTGGAGGAAACCGCAGATCAATACTGAGGTTTTGCATTCGCTCAAATCCAGAGCGGGGGATGAAATATCAGAGCCAGATCAAACGTGGAAAAACAAAGTGGTATTCCCTGTTTCTCACACAGGCTTAAGTGTGTTTGCCGTTTAGAAAATGAAGTTATTTATTCCTGCCTTGCCATGTAATTTACTACGTGTGTATGTATTGTAATCACGCAGAATAAAACTAAGACTAAGGACTTGGTATCTCTCAAGTCTCTTCAAATCTTCAATTAGATTCAGAAATGTAAAGGGAGCCAGACCTTAACCCCATTGAGAATCTTCGGGACGTGCTGGAGAAGGCTTTGCGTAAAAAAAGATGAAAATAAATCTAGTAGCCTTGCAGGAGCTTATCAAAACAATGCCACAGCGAATCGAAGCTAAACCAGTCCAGCAAAATAATGAAGTATATGATTTTCTTTTGCTACAAACACAAATTTAATTTCTTAAGGTTTGAAAACCATCCGTCAAAACAGAGGAATGAGGGAAAATTTCAAAATTTAAAACCAAATTGGACACAAATTGTTTTTTTCTTTTCGTTTTTTAGTATTTCTTTGCTGTGTTGGGGGGCTCTAGGCTTGTTTTGTTTAAACATTACATCTGTTGGACTGTTTTGATGTCTCTGAAGCCCAATATCACGACTCTTGTTGTGAGGATTTTTAATCTTTTGAGACTACAACACACTTAAAGAACAACTAAACACCAAATCAACTTTTTTTGCTGATTAACTGTATAAATGGGTGTCTAATAGTGTTGCTACATGTCTCCATAATTACTTTGACATTTTAGTGCACATTTGTAGAAATCTAACTTTTGTGCTTAAAACCGTCTGTGTGGCGCCCTCTCGAGGGTAAAATTATATGTCATTTGACTTTTAGAGTCTGTCACCTTATTGGTTCAACCGGCAATGTGACGCCACAGAACTGATGTGACGTTAGCAGCTCTGCCGCTGTGGGGAATATAAACGGCTCCGCGCCCCCGCAGAAGCCTCCAGGCACACTCCTTTCACACCAGTTTTTGAATTTGATGGATGGGCGGAGTAAACTTTGGAACAGGGGGTGAGTTGGTCTTTAAGGACAGACATGAGGACACACAGACACACACATGAGGAGTCCCACCACAGGTCATGCCATGAGAGAAAGTTTTTATTGAGCCACGCCTCCTAAGACTAA